>JAUZNJ010088763.1:32976-49749 GCA_034780135.1 Jordanella pulchra | reverse complement strand
TATATATTCTTCTTCTGAATTTTGCCCTTCGTACATTTCTCTGTTATTTAACCTTATCTTCACTCTCTTCCTGTTTGAGTATTTTCAATCTCTTGTCAACCTGTTCTGTTCAGCAGCTTTTTTGTTTTTGCCAGTTAGTTGGACCAGCGACTATTCCCTTAACCTACACTGATTTAAAATGCTGCACTGCTAAATAAAAAGACCGCCTCTTGTTCATCGTCTCCCATCTGACTGATCTCTTCTTCACACTTTCTTCCTCCCTCCTACTCCCTTCGATAATTTTATATCATTTCTTTTTTTTTCTCCAAGTCCTGTTCTGCTTTCGAACTACTTTCTATTGTTGTAATTTTCCCTGTCATCCTCATGGTTCCTTGATTATCTCAGATTAATGCACTTTTATTTATGGAATACCTTTATTTAGATGTAATCAGCCCGCGTGAATTTAGATCAACTGTTTGGATGAGCTATAGCCGCTGGTCAAATTACTTTTTTTTTCTAATTCAGTTAGAAAGGAAGAACTGATATTTTTCTTTTTGTTCTGGTATAACATGGGCTCATAGGTTAATTCTTTTTACTGGTATCAGGCTACATAAATTTAAAGAGTGTAGCAACACAGGGAAGTCAAGTTTGAATCATCAGACCTTAAGGAATGGCTCCATGCCCTTTTAGAAACCAGCAGAAAGGCTTTAGAGTGGAGTTTGTTGTAATTAATTAATTCAAATAATGTTGCAATGTTGACACTGTTGTGACTTCTGGCATCTGCTGCTTTTTACACCTCGATTTTCTCTACTTGATTTAAACTTTCAGTCATGTCAGCACTTTTCACCTCCTCCATCTCCCTTTCTCACTCTGACTGACTGCAGCACTTTTGGGAGAAAAGTGTCAGCTGAGGGCCTGAATCTAAAACGTCCAACCTGCCCCTCTCCGGTTTCTCTCTCTCTAGCTCTTTTGACTCGTCTTCCTGAAGCTTTCTCACTTAGACTTGCTTCCTCCTTTCATTTTTGCTGTCTTAAGGGACGTCAAGAAACCAAAAAAGGTAATCCCTTTGAGGGATCTCATAGCTGTTTTAACTTTGGTTTCTCTTATCGCTCTTTCACAGAGACTTGTCACCTGGTGGGAGGAGGATCCCATCCATAAACTACATTTGACAAAGAATAATGTTGAGTTTTGTTAACTTTTTAATCCTAGGGCAATAAGTATCTTCAGTTTCTCCAGAGTGAAGCATTCCATCATTGCTGTCCTTAAATAGATAAAAATAAACAAATGTTAATGCTTGAGTCTTTTTTACTTTAACACATATTTTCTGCATCCTTTAGCTGTCAGAAGTCAGAAAAAAGACACTGAAAAGTGTGAATTGCACCCTTGAATACAAGGAGCTAAAGGGTGAGGATCTGCCAACTTCAGAACTCGTCAAGAAAATAGAACAGGTACATGCAAACATTTTTATTTAGAACTTTAGTCACAAACTTTAAAAGCTATGTTGCAGTCGTGCTGCTAATTTATTTTTGTGTTCATGTGCATTTGAAGCTGGAGGTGAATTTGGCGAAGCGTGAGAGTCAGCTACTGGAAAAAGAACTCCTGGTGGAGCAGGTGACCCAGCTGTCAAAGTCACTGAGGGAGCAGGCAGAAAGCTGCAGGCTGGACAGTCTCTCTGTGGCAAAGAAGGTAGACGGCATCCTCAAGTTAATAGCTGCTATAAACACAGATTTGAACAAAAAATCAAAATTAGACTGTAAAAACATTCTGAATTCAAAGCAGTCTACAGTCCCAGTTTCTGAGGCAAATTTTAAGAGCCTTTCAGCTCGTCTCTGATCTGACTTTTGCTCTATTAGTATTTTTCATCCCTGTGACGGACTCCTCCAAAGCACAGACATAAAAGATGGATGTGGTCCACATGACATCCCATTTTTTTTAGTCTCTGACAGCCACTTTGAAGCTTCAAGTTTATCATTAAGCTGTCATCATCTGAGCCAACATGACTGGAGTGACTGCAGTACCATTCTGTTTATCTTTTCTTTTTTTTAAGTAAGATTTGTAACATGAAAAAACTAAGTAGTAATGAATGGTTCATAAACCTACCGAAAATGTGAGAAAGTAACTTCTACATATTTCTTGCCGATTTACTTGTCAATCAAATCATATAGCAAAAGCAATGTTTTCTCACATTGCTTGTTTGACTGCTTTTATTGGGATTTCATGTGATAGAAAAACACCTTAGCGCATAATTGTGCATGTTTCAATGTTGATGTGCAAACCTATTCAAAGATATGTAGCACTTGACTTATTCAAAAGTTAGTTTAACATTATTAATCTAGAAGGACTGAAAAGCAAATAAAAACAGCTTATTACAAATTTTCACTTCGAAAAAGCTTTGAAAAGCATGTATGCTTTACTTCCACTCCAGTTACCCTCTACTTTGTGTGAGTTTGTTGCATAATATCCCAGTGTAAGATATGTGGAGGGCAAGGCAAGTTTATTTGAATAGCACAATTCAGTACATGGATAATTCAAAGTGCTTTGCATGAAATAGACAATAGAACTGAAGGCAAATAAACATTACAAACATGTATAAAACAGTTAAAACAGTTGGACCACTACCTCAAACTGAAAAAGTGTATGAATAACTTTGCAGGGCATGATAAAGGCCATCCCACAGTTTTGATAACCTCTCTCTGCTGGTGTCATCAAGCGCATGAGGAATCTAATGCCTACCTTCTCCCTGCATGTGTTTTTTTTCTCCCTCTTTCCAGCTGAATGAGGCCCGTGCAAACATGATTAACATCAACCTCTGTTTGATGGCTGCTTCTGCAGAGTTCACCATGAAGAAGGCGGTTGCTTTGTCTGAGCAGCAACAAATCAAAGAGAAAGACCTGCAGGTCAGCTGAGATCCTTGTCATTCACACAGTCCACATTAGGGCTAAATTTCCTAATTAGTACCACAGTCTTCCGCTCTGCTTCATTTTATAGTTGCTACATTCAAACAGTGTCCTCTTGGAGCCTTGTCATCACTTTAGGTCTGTTTATGCAGATTATTTTCCAAGTAAAACTAATTTAGAAGATGAACATGGTTTAAAAAAAATGGTATAAAAAAATCCATGGCAATAGTCAAAATTTAACACACAATGGTGAAAAATAACTAGGAGTTGAGAAATGAGTGATGGATGCATGGAAGGTGAAAGCATTGGGAAATCAGTATTAATGTTTAACAAGTACCCTGCAGTCACATGTCAGCTGTATCTGTGATTTAATTGTGTGGTAATCTGAGAAAAGGTGTGACTAATAGTTTTTTCAAATTCACCCATATGTCAGTGAAAGGAAAAAATACAGACATTGGTAACAAATCTAAGAGTTGTATCCTTGGTGACCCCTGTAACCATGACAACTGTAAGAATTTGGAAAACAAATTTAAGGACCAATTTTCTTTGCTTCTTCCCATACTGGAAGTCAATAGACTTTCTCAAACACTAGCGTAAAGGAAGAGGTAAGTTAAGGGTTGTTGCCTCATGTTTTTTGTTTTGCTGCTGCTGGTTTAAAATGTTTTTGCTCTGGGATGGAATTCTGCATTCCTTCATTGTAATTAGCAATTATTTAAGCCTCTTTGTATCCCTGTCATCCATTAAATCAATTTGTATCTTATTGTTGGAGATCAAAAAAAGGGTTATTGTCCACATTTGTGTCAGTTACACGAATTACACGAAAATCCAACTGGTTCAGCAGTTTGTGAACAACTCAAACCTGCCCAGATGAAGCCTCTTTCTTACCCTGTTTGATTCTTGCTTTGGCTTTAGAAGCTAATCTTCATTCCACCTAGATGGATCAAGTTACTGACTGATTTAATATTTCTGACAAAATGCTTGTGAAGATTGATGTTTGATGCTGCCCTGCATGTGTCACACATCTGTAATGCTGCATAATAAATTTGTTTGCTTTAATTGATCTGTAATATCTCAATGTTAATTTTTAATGATATTTTTCTTAGCTCTGTTCCCTAATGTCAATGTTGACCTTTCAATCATGTCATTAATTTTCACCTCCACCATCTCTCATTCTCACTTGATGACTGACTAAAGCACTTCAGGGTAAGATTTTCCACTGGGAGCTTCATTCTAAAAAGTCCAACCTTCATCTCTCAAATTCTTTTTATTTAGGAATAATTTTCCAAGAGATTTTATCAGAATTTCTCAGCAGTCTTGGTAAATGTTTAGTTTTAGCAGATATTCATGATAATGCTAAATTAGTGGGTTTTCACATTACATTTTTAAATCAAATTTTTTATCTTTGTATCAGTCATGTTTTTTGTTTGTTTTTGTTTTATTAATTAGTGGCATGCCATTTTAATAAGTTTTGTTTTTTTTTTGAACATGACAACAGACCTATTGTTAAAATGGCTTTAGGTAAACTAGCAGACAATGAACTAAAGCTGTGCTTTTTTTTTTTTTTTTTTTTTTTTTTTTAAAGGTGTAAACTAGCTGTTCTTTACATATTCTGCAAGTGTGGGAGCCATCGTATTGATCACCAATATCTAGAATTCACTGATGATGAAACTTGTTGAGTATTTAGTTGTTAAAGAGTATTATGTATGGATCGTTTTAAAATAATAAAAAGGAAAAAGAAATAAATATAAGTCTTGAAAAGTGTAGATTTTTGACATTTTTCTTTTTTTTTACTGATAGACACTTCCCCTTCCTTTTCTGCTCTCTTAAAGGGATGTCTAGATACTAAATTCTTAATCCCTTTGAGGGATCTCGAGGCTTTTTAAAATTTGGTTTCTCTTATCGCTTTTTCCCAGAGACTATTCACCTAGTAGGAAGAGGCTTCCATCCACACACCACATTCAGCAAAAAAGGTGTTGAGTTTTGTTATCTCTTTAATCCTGTGAAATAAGTATCTTCAATTTCTGCAGGATGAAGTACTGAGCTGAGGGAGAAACTAGACTTTTACTGCCCTTAAAGAGATATAAACATAAAAATGTTAACTCTTGTGTCTTTTGCCCTTAACACCTACTGTATTTTCTGCATCCTTTAGTTGTCAGAAGCCAGAAACAGGATGATGAAAAGTGAGAATCGGGTCTTGGAATACAAAGAGCCAAAGAGGGAGGAAATGCTAACCTCAGAACCGGCAAGGAAAATGGAGCAGATGCATGCAAACATTTTTATTTATGACTTTTCTCATGAATCTAAAAAGCCAGTTTGCAATTGTGTGGCTAATTTCCCTTGTTCATGTGCATTTGAAGCTGGAGGTGAATGTGGCAAAGCGTGAGAGTCAGCTGGTGGAAAAAGAACTGGTGGAGCAGGTGACCCAGCTGTCAGAGCCACCGAGGGAGCAGGCAGAAAGCTGCAGGCTGGACAGTCTCTCTGTGGCAAAGAAGGTAGATTTCTTATAAACACCAATTTTAATATAACTCTTTTTGATTTTAACTTTATAGGGTGGTGTAGTACAATCTCCAGTCCCAATTACAAGGCAACTTTTAGGAGAATTGCTGCTAGTCTCGGATCTGTCTTTTGCTCTGTCAGTATTTCTCATCCTTGTCACTGACTTCTCCAATGCATAAACATAAGAAAGTGGTCCACATAACATCCTTTTTTGCTTTTTGACAGCCACATTGAAGCTTCAAGTTTAATATGAAGTAATCATCTAAGCCAACATAAGTGGGGTGGCTTTAGTAGCACTGTTATCTGTTTTGTTTGGGTTTTTTTAAACCTACAATTTGCAACAATCATGGCAGCATAAACCTACAGATAATGTGGGAGATTAAGTAAAATTTGAGCCTTTCTAACATCTGTATGCTTTGTACTTCAATAAATAATACATTACAGAAATTTGCAAATTTATCAAAAACCTCTTTTTCACTGTTTTGTCATTACCGCCACACACTTTAGGATATTCGACTTTGAAAGTCTCAAATTAAATCCAGTGCAACGCGTTGACTTGGAAAGTAACATTACTAATAAATGAGCAACTTCCAGCTTTACAACTGTATAATTTAGTCTCGGCATACACACAGCTCTAATTTTAAAGCCATAGAGGTCTTATATAGAACATTGGTGATCACATCATTAGGACAGCAGGCCCCAGCAGATTGGGTCAGGAATATAGTAGGTATGGTTGAATAATAAAACTAATCCTAAGCTTTAAAAAAAAGTAAAATGTCCTTTTTATCATTCCAACATGGTAAAGGAAACAAATAGGCAAATCTACCAAGACATAGCTGTCCGTGTCTACTGACATGTTGGACAAGGTGAGTGTTTAAAGAGGGAGCATAGAGGTGTGTAGTACCTGTAGGAGCTGCAGAGACCTACAGCTTAAAGTGGGAGAACATTTTCTGTTTTAGCAGACTGACCAGAAAAAAATAAAACTGCATTTGCTGCTAAAATGTAAAAGACAGAGAAAATTTGATCTGATCATATGAGACCAAAATATAATGGCATAAAATAAATGAATTTCACTCATTGATTCCAACAACAAACACTGTAGAGGAAGAGTAATGCTGCAGGGCGGCTTAGGAAATTATATTCCAGTCAAAGTAGGAATTACAATCGAGAAGAGAATCTGTGACTTGGGATAGATTCTTAGAAATGTTCTATATTCAATCTAATCGAGCTTTTTTTTGTAGGAGTTTGACCAAAGGTAATTTATATGAAAGCATGAATCCTTTCCAGGGTACTGCAGTTATCCTCCTTTCCAATCTGACCAGAATGATGTTGATGTCCTTTAATTTCAGGTTATCATACCCACATGACATTTAGTGTTTGTCTGAATGCTGAAAGGGTTTCTATTTTTTCATTGGACTTGGGTCTGAAAGAGCATCACTAAACAGCAATGAGTGGTTTTCTTGGTCGACCCTGCAGCTGAAAGCAGGTGGCCGCTTTGTTCAAACAGTAAAGGTCAAAGAGAAGAGTCGGAAGGTCAGATGAGGTACCAGTCGCTTACATGCTCCACATTCTGATTACGTTTACAAATGTGTAAACTAAACATTCCTGTGTGTCCATTATCTCTAGCCTTTTCTACATAACCAGCGTGTAAATTAATATGATGGCTGACCTTTAATGATGCATTTGAAATCCTAAAAACCATATATCTAGTTTTGTGTTCCAAATATCACTTCAGTATGTTCTCTCTACAAACTCATTCTTTCATACAACCATCCTCTGTTGACTTCAAGTTAATACATTTTAGGAGAAGGTAAAAGAGCATTCAAGTCATTTCTATAGAAAAAGTGGTGAAATTCAAGCAGTGTTTGCTTTCTGCCCTTATAAATATTTCAGTGGGTAAAAATTTGTGGATTCCCTACATGTGCTGTAAATATTTTAAGAGATTTGTGTTAATACCCCAGGGAATTGCTCGGGCTGATGCATGCCTGCAGCACACCACTTGAACCCTGAGGTAAAATGTGGAGAGCTGTGAAGTTACCCACATTCTGATACTCAAGCAGCCATCTGTCTATGGCTTTGGCCAAAAGCTGAATCAAGCCTGCAAGCAATGCAAGTCAATGTTTCTCACCCTTCTCTTTTTTTGTCTGTTTGTTTTTTCCAGATGGACAAGTGCCAGTGGGAGGCTAGGCACGAAATGCCACCATATCCTGAAGTGGAGGAGGAGTATAGGAGGATGCTCAGAGACAAAAAGAGGAGGCAGAGGGAAAAGGAAGAAAAGAAGGTAAACAATCACCTTTGAAAATTCAAAGACACACTCTAGGGCAAGAACAGGCATTTTTATGTATGCAGTGGTGGGTATCTATTGGGATTCTGCTCAGGTGGGAAAGTATTGGTATATCTGAATAAAAATGAACGCCACCAGCAGAAAGCCTGAAAGCTAAAAGAAGGGGTACATATAAAAGGATCACATGGGTATCAAAGCTGCCTCCTGCTTCCTGCCGCTAGTCAAAAACAACCCTCCCACCAAAACTCCCGTCTAAAAGAATAAACATTTACTACCAGCAGAATTATATAAGACTTGTTTGGATCATTGTCAAACGTTTTAGATCTTCTTTGTGAAAGCACCTGCTCAGTGACATTTAACAGCAGTGTATGTGCCTGCCCGCATGTGGGCTGGAAAATCAAAAAGAAGTGACACAAGGAAAAGGACAATCAAACTGGATTTCTTCTTCTTGCTGCTCAGCAGGGGTCCAACATAGGCATTGATCCATCACCTGCATTGAATTTTTCTGCCACTGTCTTTGCACTGTGGACCTTACTACTGGCATCATTAAAGTCGGAAGCAACTTTTCCTGCCGCAGGAGAAACAAACTTAAGACGGTTATATGTGCTGACAGAAGGATCTCCAAGTAATCATGTTTTCTTGCCGTTTTCAAACATTCTCTCATAAATATGAATTATCCTCTGATCATTCATATAAATAAAGATAGAATATCAGAACATTAAAAAATGACTATAGATAATGAATAAACTATGCATTTATTAATGGCCTATTCATCAATAGATTGGAACTGAATGGGAATGGGGGTTTTACTCTAAGTGAACAATCAATAAATCATAGGGAAATTGAGTTAAAAGGGTACAGGCCTGACACCCTATATATCCTTGATTAGTTATTTTATCTTTTCTGAAAGAAATATATCTTCTTAGCTTTTGCTTTAATAAAGACATCAAATCGTAATAGTTCAGCATTAAATGTGAAACACATGGGACTAGATTAATGTTACTGTTTCATATACAGTATGAAATGTTGGCAGTTTTGCACATTAGGTATTTTAGGTGAAAGATAACAGGCAGCAATTAATATTGTGATTCCCAGACGCACATTCAGGACACAAAAAAAAAACATTTTGGTGAGCAAATTCTAAATGGTTTTAATTTTTTTAACAAATTTTATGTCCCATTTCTATTATTCACCATACTTTCTTTGAATTTAGGGCTTTTTCTCTCACCTTTAGAGCCAAACACTAAAAATAAGTAAGTGTAACTTACTGGGTAAATCTATTTTCTTCATCCCATTTTAATATATGAATTCTATTTTTAGTTGTAAGTCTTAACTATTTATCTACACCTATATCACTTATCTAAATCTTATATCTAAATAATTTATATTAAATCTAAATATATTTTATATATTAAACATTAATCTTAGACATACATTTCTAAAAGATATGCTAAATAATACCTTTAACAGCTCAATTTGTGACCACAGCCCTGGGGAATAGGAACCAATGAGGAAAGGAGGCTTGATGTCCTTGAGGCCACAAGTTCAGCAATTGGAGGTTAGGGTTACTTAAGTCACTGGTCTGATCTTGGAAAATGAATTACCATTAAACACAGCGAATTGACTGGTTGGGAGGTCAGAACCATCCAGAGCTTAACCAGCTCAAAACAGTGGAGATCATAATGGATTCCTGAAGATCATCTTCCCATAGCAACTCCCTGTACCATCCTTAATACATTAAAACTTCAAATCTTTCTGGCTTCATGGAACCACCTTTTTATGGACCTGTGTTTGCTCTCAGACATGGACATGGTTCAGAAAGAAGCACATGAAGGACAATCTTTCAAAGCAGCTGCTGTATATCTTCTATACTATCATTATTCAGACAGCAAATCCTTATAATCTGTTTAGCATCTACTTGCTAAATCCCTCAGTTCTGACAACCACAGCCACACATCTCATGCATCAGGCCAGAGCTGACCCTCCTACTGACAGTTTTAGTTGGAGTTCTAATAAATAGTTACAGCTCCTGCACCGTTTGGTACAGATGTGTCTACATCGGTTGCAGACCAGACCAAACAGCCATGAGCATCATAAATTATTTCTTTCTGCTAGTTGAAATTACCAATTAATACAGCTGGCTTGGCTTGCAGTAAAACTCATTAGAGTTAGTTTACTGGAGAAAGAAGCTGTTCAGGTTGCTGGCCAAGAATCCAGCCAGCTTATTTGGCTGCTTCCTTTAAAATTTAAAAGCTTGCATTCAACTACTATCCCTGTTATCTCTAACTGCAACCAGCTTCATTATTTTCAGCTCAAACACTCACTTGTTTTTCCTCTATTGTGAAGATTCATTAACTGCTTTGTTGACATCTCTTTTTTTCTTTTTCAATTTCCTTGATTAAGATTCATGAAAGTTTGGATTTAGGCATTTAATTCAAGGTCATGCAATCTCAAATTAAATATTAAAAGTGCCTCTGGTGTGTGGTTCTTTGTGTGTGTGTGTGTGTGTGTACAGCTTGCTGAAGAAAGTAAGTGGAGACAGCTGCCAAATGGAGTGTACACCATGGCAGAAGCCAGACCCAACGCATACATCCCTGAGGACGACCGACTCGGTTTGCCCAAACCCTTTGGACACTTTCCGCCCATCAAACCCCGCCCACAGGGGGCCTATATGAGGCATTACCGCAATTCGACAATCAGACCCTGGGAGAATTAAAAGGCATCCCACACATATGTTGGGAAAAAATATCTTTGCAATGTTTAAATCTCATTCTGAATCTGGTTACAGTTGCTTTGTTTTCATATATTTACTGGCAGTGTTTAATATTTACTTACAGGGCTGTCAGTGACAGGATGACAAAGAGTTCAGGGGAAACATGAGTGTGTTGTTACATAATGATCCCCAGTGTGATTTCGTAATAACTACACTGCCTAGCAACACGTTAGCACAGCTCGGACCTCCTTTCCCCTGAAGATAAAATGAATTCCTTAGAATAACCCTGCTCATTATAGAGTTTTCTTGTCGTTTCAACCTTTACAGGCGTCATTTTGAAAATATTGCAATGGGTTTAAGCTTCACACGGGAACAAGATAGCCCCGCATAATGCTTCAAAAAATGATCAATCTAGAGAGGAAGAGGAAGCAATGAAAGAGCATGAAGAATGACAAAGGGAGGAGAATTTAAATAAAAGGGATGAAGAGTCTCAGAAGCCAGTAGAGGAGATTCAAAGTAAAAAAAAGAAAAGGATAAAAAGGAAGGAAGGCTGTAAATTGGGAGGAAGGTTCAAAGTTGGACACTTTTCACCAAAAATATAAAGTGTCTGACTAATTTCTGGTAAAGCCAGCAATCTCATAAATTAATGAGTGGATGTCTTAGGTAGCTGATGAAAGTTAATTGAGTGTGTGGAAAGAAAAGCAGGAAACGCCTGAAACAGCTGGTGTGCAGCATGCTAACCCTGACTAGCGTTGCTCGCAGCATGAGTCAACTTCCTAAGAAGAAACTCAGGGACAAGATGTGTGTGTTCATCCATTGAAGACTCACGCTGGAAGCTGTCAGATTAACTTGGGCCCCAAACTGTTAGGCTGCTACATAACACAGAGCGCATAACAGAGTGTGGGGGAGGCCATTAGGTGAGGGGAGGACTCATGTGTTTACGCTTAGAAAGTAGAAAAATATTCAGAAGATATATGGTTTTAATTTGCAATGTCCTACAAGCGTGTAAAAAAGCTCTGGTTAGCCTTTCCATAAACATTTCTTATCGGGTAAAATTGCTGAGGATATTTTCAGACTTCAGTGGAAGTTTGCCCTCACATTTAATCTTTACCAGCTTCAGCTCTTCCGAAATGACTTTCCATGAAGTTCAGGTGTGTGTTCATGGGAATCATTACCAATCTAAAGAAATCATTTGTGAAGTCGGAGAGTAACCTTGGAAGAGAAGGACTAGCAAACTGTTTATGCTGTAGATCATCTCAAAGGTTTTCTTTCAGGCCAGTCAAGTTAGTTATCCATCTCTTTATAGATCTCTGTGTTTCCATATATGTTTAGGACCCTTATCCTATTGGAACACTAGACCATCATAAATTTAAGCACCTAGTTTTAGGTCTTGGGTTTTCCCTCCAGTTTGTGAAACGCACCAACAAGGGAAGCAGAATCTATGTCCAGAACATTAAAAAAACCTACATAGTTTTCCTTCATTCTTTTTGGCTGATGATTAGTTCTTGTCTATGTTGCAGAAATGCAAATGATTTGAACTAATCTCTGTATGAACTTTTTGTCTTCTGGACCTGGACTATCCACTTCTGCACAACCCATGCTTTATAGTTTTGATAGTTGTAGGGCTCAGCCTATTTTGTCTGTTTATATTTTTAATGTCATTTTTACTTCATTTTAATCACTGATTATATTTCCTGTCACCGAGCCCAAATATATGTTTGACAAAGTCCAGTTGGGTTTGAAGGTGTCTGCTCTGCAACAAATGTTTCCGTGTTGTTTGGTGCCATCTTAGTAAATGTTGATGGAAAACTTTCTTTAAAGATAACTCTGACATCTTCCAACATCTTCCAATTCTTAGGCCATGGTGATTCTGAATAAACTATTTCCTGTCGGTTTAGGTTGGATCAAATTTAGATATAATTATGTGTTTCAACAGGACAATGGCTCACTAAAACATTAAAACTGGTTTTAGGATGAATTAGGTTTTTTGCAATCCAATCGAATGTTTATAGACTGTTCTTTGAAGCCAGTTCCGTCTGAAGGTATTCAAATGTATTATTCTACCTGTTCTGCCAAGAAAAGAGGTCAGTTGTTGTTTATAGACAGCATGGATTAAGGAAAAAACTTCTTATCTGTAAATTGGTAATGAAAAAGCTAAAGTATATATTTAATTTGAGCTTTAATATACATAATTTGTTACCTTAAAGGATTTCAGAAAACAAAAAATGTCAGAAATTTAGCTTTCAAAATATGTGATTAACTTTTATTTATAAATGAAAAAATGACTTCCATTAATTATCAAAAGTCAAACTTTAATGGCATCCTTGACAATGGTGGTTGTCCGTGTATATAAATATTCTTTTTTATAAACTTTATTTTTTTACAATTCTTAAAAAAAAGAAAAAAATCGTCAGCAACCAAAGAGGCTGATGCTGTAATATGTCTCCTTTCCACAGAGAAAACACAGTAAAAATGTCTCGTTTACACTTTAATTTACTAAGCTTGAAACGTCTTCAAATAAAACTCTGATTAGGAAATCCCTTATTTCAAGGAACTGGTGGGTAATCAAAGCACAAATGCTTAAACAAGATTGGGAACATACAAGCAAAAAACACAACAAAACAAGCATTTACAGTTACAGTTCCCTCATGACTGAAAGTTCATTACATGAACCAGATGCTGCTGGCTCACAATTAACCCTGCTCTAATTTAGGCTCAGTTACCTTGTGCAAAACTCTGAATCTCTGCTTTTCATGTTTACACATTCTGCCTGTAAGGCTCCTGTACAAATCGGTGTCGAAATCAGATTTAATGCACAGCAGACCGTATCGAGCTTGTCTGTCTGCAAAGCCTTTTTCGGCAGGTAATCAAGCTGATGGGCTGCAGGAGCATTACAGGAAAAACAGGAGGTGGGGGCAAAAAGCATGCTTGATTTATAAATACTGTAAGCAATATTTCCAACAGTACCACTCATAAATTGTGGGACAGTTGGAAGAAGAAGTGTAGCAGCTAGATGTACCCACTTTATATAAAATGCTGCCTAAGGTTTTGGCTTTTAAGGTTTTTTTTCCCCTTTTTGAAATTGTTTTATATTCCTGACTGTACAAGTGAGTCTCGATGAGAGGAGAATACCGTTATAGTTAGGAAACGCTATTGTGGATTTGGATTTAAACTGATTTGATTTAAATATTGAGATAGTATTGAATTAAAATGTTCAAATTCTATTTAATAATGCAAAAAACTCACATTTTATGTAGGTTGATCTAAAATAAAGCTCAATTTATTCCTGTTAGTCCTGATCAAGTCAGCAGCTGGAGTATGGTGTCCTTTAAAAGATAGAGATGTCCTCTTTTACTGATAAAATGGCTAATTTTCTTTTAAAACAGCCAACATGAGAAATGGTATTACTGTCCCCTGTGCACATTTTCTCCTGTGCTTTTTCCTTCCTCTCAACTTTCCATTAATATGCTTGAAGACCACCAGCTTGTTTCTGGATTACCCTCCTTACCAGTCAGTGATTGTAGGCCAGGTGTTTGGTGTTGGAAAAAAGATTTTAGCCTGAGTATATTTGCAGATTTTATAAAGCTCACCTTATTAAAAAAAAAAAAACAACCCGTATTTCACACATTTTGAACCATAATCATTAAAATTAATTGAAATAAATGGCTGAAATGTCAGTCTGTATGTGTAATCAATCTGTATAACGAGTTTCACTTTTTAAAAGGAATTACTGAAATAAATTATCTTTGCAGTGATATTCTAAATCATTGAGATGCATCTTCATTTGGTAGTTTTTAATATTTTTTTTTCCTGAAAAGCACAACGATTCTTCCTAAAATCCCTTTTCCTATAATAACTTTTCATCAAACCATGAGAACCTGTTTACGACTTCCCCACTCGACTCTCATTTTCCAACATCAATCCATTTCATGCCTTCAAGGCCCAGTTAGACATTTACTCTCCCTTAAACTGATTTTCCTCTTCATCTATTTCTCTCTCTCTCTCCATCCGCCTCTCGTCCTTCATCGCCCTTCCACCAGCTTCATTTTTCTTCGAAGCCCAGCTGGATCATCGTCTGCATCAGAGCAGAGTCCTCCACAAACCTGGCGTCCACATTTTCTTTCTCCTCGAAGGGGTTCAGAGCTGTTGAAGAAAAGAACACCTTAACTTCCTGATGCTCTGTTTTGAAAAATCTTTTCAAAAAATCCTTAAAAAACCTTTCCTGTGGGATATACAGGTATACGTTACCTTGTGACTCGATATCTGAGAGCATTTTTGACAGATAGGTAAGAGGCAGAAACTCTGGTCTGAATCCAGGTTTGTCTCTCCCAGTGAATGCAAATCCCTGGGGGGGGGGGATTTTTTATTATAAAAGCAAAACAGCTGTTTTATAAGATACACATTAAAACTAATCTACAGCAAGACTTGAGACAAGTCATCATAACTCATTTTACAAATAAAGCTGGATGAACGTTTAGTCCTTAGAAGCTATAACCCTGATATTTTAGTAGCATTTATTTTCTAGGTTTCTGTTCTGCAGGAAATGTATGGAGCATCTGTTGGACACTCTTCTGTTACCTTATTCTTGTTGTGTTTCTCCAGCAGCGTCTTGACATAATCTCTAGAGATTGAGGCTGAGCTGACAGGATGATCCCATATATGGTATATCCTCCTCTCCATAGGCTACATACACAGACAAAAAAAAATACTTTACATTTTAGGCATGTAGCTCATGCTTTCACCAGTAACAGGCAGTGAAAAAAGCAAAGATTTCCCCAAGGCTGTGAACAGCTGTCCCTTTCTATTTCAGCAAATGGAAGGCAACAGTGCTATCGAAGGGGGACTGCTAATGAGGGGTCTTGGGGAAATTGTTCTATTTTTGGAGTCCCCCAAAAAAGCACAACAGTCATAAATCACACAGACAAAGTAGGGAGGGTACAGTAAGATGAAATGCTTGGTTTTTTCCTTCAACATGCTTTTTAAGTCAGTAAAAAGCTGCTTAATCACAGCAAATGTATTAGTTTTCAGTTTTGGCTTTTAGCTCATAGTGTTATTTTGTTGACAGATTTCACATATTTAGGAGTAAACTGCATAAAACTATCAAATATACCATGAAAAATGTATTCAGCAGGCTGCATTGTTTGCATTTAAAGCATTTAACTTCAAAATATGATTTTTTTTTTACAGCTAAATTATTGATAGTAAGCTTTACTTGAGCTCTAGACTATTAACTTGTCTTAATTATCTTAAAAATGTTTTTATTAGGATGTGTTCTAACCAAGCTATCAGAGATTTTTGGAAAGTTTACTCATAAGAACATAAATCAAATGAAGGTTTTATTCCAAATAATCAAGGATTTCAGTGCTGCCGGATCAGCTCCAAGTTAAAACATTTATTTTACTTTGTAACAAAGTATTATAGGATAATATGTGAAGGAATATGATTGACTTTGTCCAGCAGAAGTTTTTTTTGATTGATTTTGTAATGAGTCACTCTGGTTCTTTAATTTTGATTAATCTGCTTATGATTTGTATTTTACAAGTTAAAGAACATGTTGGGTTTTTTGGGTCTCAGCAGACATGTACATTGTTTTTTTTTTATTATTTTTATATACATTTGCATCAATGTTGTTCACTTCCTCCTACAGTTGGCTTTTCTTCCCCACTATATACTGACACAGATCAGAACTCAAACCAAATAAGGGGTGTTTAAATAATTATTTAAATAATGACAATGATATAAAAACAATGGAAAAGTGATGCAAACAAAAGTAAAAAATAACATGATGTAAAAACCACCTAACGTCAAAGTTAAATGTAAAGAAATCTTAAAGCAAGAGGAGAAACTTCCAAGTTTATTTTGTTTTATTTTAATTGTATAAAGATTAATCTGTGCCAGGTTGTGTAGATGATGAACCTTAACTTTAATCTATTGAATTCTTGACTATCCAAATATGTCACATGTGCACTCAATCTCTCTGCATCATCTGTCAGTGTAGCTTTGTCCTATTTGTGGCCACAGACTGTTTGCATGCAAGTTTGCACCTGACTTTTAGAAGTGCTAAACAAGACACAAAAACTGCAGCTGCAGTTGAGTTTCAGATTTGGAAAATTGCTTTACAGGTGGTATGTGTTTGCAGTTGAATATTCACCACCCTTGATGAAGGAACACAGAAAAAAAGGTTTGCACACCCTTTCGTCTGAATTAAAAACAAAAATAAATTTGCATCTTCTTTAAAGGTCAAACATGTTTGCAGCTGTTTGAAGTTACGTAGTTTCACAACGTCTTCTGTGAGGTCAGTTTATTAAACTCAGAGTGGGTCCACTCAGAGTTGAGCATGTGCGTAACAAGTATGAAAAGCCATTATCAATGGAGCTCCAATTTGACGATTCACCATGACAACA
>JAUZNJ010088763.1:0-31646 GCA_034780135.1 Jordanella pulchra | reverse complement strand
AGAGAGGACAAGAATTTTTTAAACAAATCTCACTGAAGATCTAATTTGGGATTGTTAAGCTTTCTATGCTAACAAAGCTACAGAAGTTCACGTTCGATTATTGCAATCCATATTTCACAAACATGATGCACAAATCCTCCTGGTACATCAAAAGAAGGATTACCTGTCTTAACACAATAACACATTAATTTCCCAGTTTTCTCCACAGCTTGATATAAGAAAAATGCTGCTACACTAAACATGGCATTAGCATATGAATTTATTTCTATCGCTGGTACCTTCTGTCTTGACTAATTATCTCTAATAAAAGCAGTAACAAAATAGGGGCTAACATAAATCCTTGAGGAACACCCATGGATATTGTGTATCTGTGTGTGGTTGTGGTGCTAGTCTGGTATCTGCTGCAGTAAATATGTTCTCAGATAAATGTTTAAAGCATCCATTTATTTGAGGGGAAGCCAGAACTGCCTGTCTCAGGCTATTATTAAATGTTTAAGAAACAGCAGTAATGTTTCACATATCGCCCAACTGAAGACAACTCTGACATGAAAGCACTATTTATCACTTTTTTCTTCTGCATTTTAATCTAAATTCTTCTAAAGACTTTCATCACAAATATGCATTTGAAAAAAAAGTTTCAAGAGTGTTCATTTCGTCTTGGTAATTGAGTAAAATGTGGAAAAAGGTGAACTAGTCTGAGGTTTGAACCCAGCCTAAAGGAAGACCCGTCCTCTGGGGAGAGGGTTCAGCTGTAATTAGCAGCAGAGTTTCAACACCTGAGAAGCCAATTGCAATGAATGAAACACATGGCATGTCGAACAGACTAATCCCCAAAGAGTAGTGAAGCACAGACCTCCATGACTTCAAAATCTTTAAGCATCAATTTCTCTCTTTTTTTGAAGTTTAAAAACATTGATCGTGTTACAGTCACCGTATTGCTGATCTTGTTTTATTCTAAACAAAAGAAATGATTCGTTAGGAAGGACTTGACAAAAAAGTTTAATTATTAGACAAAAACAATCTGAGTAGATGCAAATTAATTCAGATTTTAATCACCAAATAGAACCTGCCTTACCATATGAAGTAAGCTAAATATCAAACAGCAACACATAATGACAGCAAATAGGGAAAACTTTGCACCATGAGCACAACCCAGAGAAGTAATCTTTTCAGAGTCTTGATAAAGAACAAATAAATCACAATGTTGTTTCAGGTTCTAAAATGTAACTGACAGCGACATTTGCCAGAGTGCAAGTCCAGTCGAAAATGTATGCCTTTTGGAAAAGGCTGATATTTTCTGTGTATATCTGACAGAAAACAGCATGTTGGGTTAGAGCTTTTTTTCAATTGATGGGAGTAAAAGAAAATGGAAGAAGACTAATACTGATCTGATGTGTCATAATTACATTTTAACTCTGATATTAAAGCTCTGTTTGAATTAAAGGAAGCTGGAGAGCAATAGTGTTTACAGACACAATCTGTTTAACCTTTCCTCTTATTTTAATGATTCATTTTCTACACTTTAATCTAGATCACTTTTGAAATAATTGGCTTAGATGAATTTGGTGGCTTTAGGGGGAAATTCAGAAAGTAGTTTAGCCAGGTGTGACATAAGGTAACCTTAACATAGATGGCTTTGGTTGACCCCAACCATGCTGACAGCTGTTAAGCTCGTCAACAGCACCAAAAATGTTATTATGAAATAAACAGGTCAGACAGTGCATGCAAAACAGGCTGAGACTTAAAAGAGCATATTTGACCTGTCATATATCATTTATATTGCATAATGTGATCCTCATTCACATACAGATAGTAAATTTTACTATTCATTCAGCTCTATAAAACTGGCTTCATATTACAGTTTTACCAGCAGCTATTTTGTATTCTGAAGTGTTTTTATATATAAAACCTGCCTTTTTTATTTAGAAAAAGTTCTTTCTTTTCTGTGCATCACAACACATTTGGAAAAATTAACACACGATAGATGTTGCAGCAATCCCTGAAGGGAAAGTTCTCTGCACTCAACTCCATCCATGCCTCCATTAACTCTGACCAGCTTTCCTGTCACTGCTGTAGGAAAATATCCCCACAGCGTCGTGCTGTTTCATAGTGTAGGGGAGTGACTCCCAGTGCTATTTATTAGGAGTATAATCCACACATTGTTTGTAGCAACCTTTAATGGCCCTTATTCCAGCTTCTTTTTCAAAATAGGTTTCCTCTTGTCTATCTTCTATAAGAGCCAGATCTGTTGAAATAATAGTTGCCAACAAATTTTCCCACCTGAGCCATGGATCTCTGACGTTTGCAATTGTGCAAAAAACTTTCCATTTTCCCATTATGAACTAGGCGGTAGACAAATGAATTTAGTCAGTCTGAATCATATTAGGAATCTAACAGAGCACAACTGCATAACTTTAGACCCAAGCATTAGCTTCGTTTTAGATAAATGATTTTTCAGGTCAATGTACAGCACTTTGAAAAAGAGGATGCTCTTTTTCAAAAACTCAGCTATGTAACGTGAGAGGGTGGGATCCATCACTGAATGCTTTCAGCTGAAAGTTGAGGTCTCACCTGGACATTGAGCTTCAGCATACCAGTAAAATCCTCTGAATGATCTATTGTTGGTTTCAGATGTCAAAGGTAAAGACTAAGGGACAACAAAAAAGGACTATAACATGATTAATTCTGCTAAAGGGATGGTATCCTCAACTGGGGGCTTCACCAAGGTAATCCTTTGAACCCTCAGTAGAGAAAAAAACCTTCTAATTTTATGATGTCTCTTAAAGTCACTTGAGTCTCTAATTGATCTTTGATAAACCGGAAGCCAGGCAAGTGTAATCAATAAACTCTGTCCTGAATTACGTACCAAGACCACAAACCACTTAACTGTGACGCCTACTGCATAATAAGCCAGTGGTCCTCATAGAAAGAACAGCGTGTTCACTTAACCAGAGCCTGACAACAGAAACAGCTCCTTATGTACATATTTCTCTCTTTAGTCTACTATGGCCTCTGCCCCTGGTATCAACACCTCATCCTCTGTGGAGCTTTATACCAACTGCTCCTCCTCCTCCAGCCCTTTTCTGTTGTCCTGCATGGATCCATCGTACATCGCTGCAGCTTTAATCGCTGCCCTCAGCTGTCTTTTGGGCATCCCAACTAACCTCCTCATAATCGTGAAACTCAGTGGCCGTCTACGAGGAACCTCCATGACAAAGCGTCTCTTTTTCAACTTAGCTTTATCAGACCTCCTCTCCTTATTGTGCGTAATGGTTGCTGGAGTATTTTTTACCACGGGACCCCATTTGCCACATAAATTGTGCCAGTTTTTCTTTTATGTCTTCTTACTCTGCATAACCTCCAGTTCCAACACCCTGCTGCTGATAAGCATTCAACGGTATTACAAGGTATGTCATTTAAACTTGATTATTGTCAGGAAACCATACTCCTTGTTCTTTTTAAGGAACGCTTTGAGCCATTTTCTAAATCATTTAACATACTTGAATTAGGACCATCACAAGATCTCAGTTTCAGTCCAATTTTTAGGACTCCTTTCTTTATATCTTTGTTGTGTTTCCTGAAGGGAAAACCGAAGTCTAGAATTGCTTGACAAACTGGCAGAAAAATATTTCAACAGTTTGTTTGACTTAATTATTGAATAGTTTCCCTCTAACATTGTGTAAGCATATATCTGATTGAGCTCTTAATTGTTTTATTTCCTAGATTCTTCATCACCATAAATGGCAAAAAGTGACCCGAACATGGCAGAGGGTTTTACTTTCCTCTGTATGGACGATCGGGGCCCTGCTTCCTCTACCACTCGCGCTTTTACTTAACGAGGCGAACAAGGGAGATAAGACATCCAACAATAGGAGCTGTAGGAACAAACTGATCAACCCAACAGCGGAGTTGGTCTACATTGTTATATTGATGTCAGGTCAACTTGTTTTGCTATTCTTTTACATTAAGCTTGTCAGAGGTGTAAGGAACATTAAAATGTCTAATAAGGTAAAGCAAAAAATTAATAGGCTCTTCAGTCGGATCCTTGCCGTCTCTTTAGCTGACTTTTTACCTCTGATAGCTCGCCTTGTAGCTGTAGCTGCACATTTTACACATTTAGAAATGTTGTATGATATTAACAAGTATTTAACATGTTTGGAATGTATTTACTTTTTAAATCATTGTATGAATCCACTGCTCTTTTTCTTTGCATCTCGACATCAACTAGGAAACAGAGAAAAAAAGAGAAGGCTCTTCCTTATGGCTCTTAATGAAAGTTCTTAATGACAATCTCTTTTAAACTTTTTATAGTTGGTTTATTAATAAAAGTTGATCATATTGGTGTGGTTCTATGGGCTATTTGTCTCATTTTAAAGGTGTATTTTGGTATTAAAATGTCTAAAGACTGAACCTGTGTTTCGTATTTTCGTCTTTATTAATGTGTTTCCCAAAATATCCAATCCCAGAAATACTTTAAATTTTGCTATAAATTTTAGGAAAGAAAGCTGATTTAGAAAATGAACTATATTCTCTAAATAATAAATGGAAACATCTGCAACAGCACGAGAAAATTAAACGGATCTTACTTTTGGTGCCAAGCTTTTGGTTTGTTTCTCTGACTAAGTCTTGATAAAAAAGCACTAGACTGGAAGGGAAAGAAGTATTTGACTACATTTTTGCTAAAATAATTTCCATTTGCATCCAGAGACTACAGGTAACACTAAAGATGTTTTTAAAAACTTTATACTGTTTAAATACCAGATTTAATCTAAATGTATTTCCAGAAATATTGTGTATAATGAGAACTGTGAGAATTTATTCATTTAACCTATGGAAAAAGCCTGCCATTATCTTCCCCTGGTTTTATTGATGGCAATAGTATAAAATTTTCAATAAAATTTCTGAACTCCTTATAGCTCCCTGCAGGTAAAATAGTGTCTGTATTCACATTGCAACATGGCTTCATAATGAACGATGGCAGGGTCTAAGGGCAACGCTAATTAGGTGAACCTGTCTTGCATTAAACTAACCAAAAAAGGCATCCTTTTGGTGAAACCCAGTAATCGCTTGAGATGTTGTGCCAAATTTGAGTCAGAATTAGACATCCAAGGAGCGTGCAGGTGTCGCAGTGGTTAGCGCACACGACCCATGTATGGAGGCCTTAGCCCTCCCGCATGTCTCTCCCCCTCTCTCATACTTTCATGATCTGTGGTCCTTTGTTGTATTTTTGAAGTTTGCTGTTGTCTCTGTGCTCCCTGTGTCGTCCTGTCTTCCCTTTATTGCTCCCAGGTGTGTCTTGTTTCCCTGATTGCCCCCACTATGTGTATATAATCCCTCCTGGGTCCTCGTCTTTGGTCGTCTCTGATCGTCTGAGTTTGTCATTGCCTCTCGTACGTCCAGCGCTACTGGTGTTAAACCCTGGTTTCCGTTTACCCATGCTGCCTGGTCTGAGGACACTTTCTGTTTCTGTATTTTTGGACTAGCTCTTCATTAAAACCATCATTCTCACCACTTCCTGGTTCCAGCCTCTGCCTCACCACCACCAAAAACAACCACTTCCAGACACATACCCCCTTTCCTGTCAGCCTACTGTCAGAAAAACGAGCCACTAGTGCCGTAAAAGCTATAGGGCTGCTAAAAAGGAGGCATCGTTTGAAAGACATATTAAAATGAGCTGTTACTTCTACAATGGGTTGACCAGACCTGTTCTCTAAGGCTGTGTGAGGCGCAGCCTAAAGCTTACATTTACTGTTTGCTGCACACTGCCAATCAGCAGGTTAATACATAAATTTTTCAGATACTAAAGGAATAAAAAATATTCCTGTTCCTACAAAACAAGGGAATTCATGTTGGAGATGATTCTCGTCGTGGCATTTTCTCATTGAATACTATAAAGTCCAAACCTCTTCTGTAAATTTCATAAATAATTGGTCAAATATGTATTTTTAAACTTCAGAAATGTAGTCATTAAACTGGATTTCTTGTGCCCTAAAAGTGGATTCATTTCACATTTATGTTGTGCATTAATTGGCTGTTGAGCTCTTTCTCCGCTGCTTGTCAGTAAATTTCCATCTAAGGTCTGAGCCTCCATGCATTGAAGCAACCAGTGAGAAAGTAGGAACCTGATTGGATAACACAAAAAATTCCCAATCTCTTTCAGTGAGGTTATACCTCTTAAAGTCTGTATGGAACATTGACAGGCCAGGGGCGTGTCGTGAAGCTGGCTGCTCGATGCTGATTGGCAGAACATGATAAAAGATTTGACTGACTGGTCAGACTGAGATCCTTCAGTCAGAACAGTCGTCTTGTGCTGAACTCTTGCCCTGGTTTCTGGAGTTTATTATTTCAGAGCGCTTCACAACAGCTATTCATAACCGCTGTAAACACAACATCATAAATAGATGACAAAATCCCCACGTTATTGCAGTGTTTGCATCTTGCTAATGTTTTGTTCATATATTTGCTCCCAGGAAACTGGTCAAATTATAAAAGACAGTTAGATGGTACGACAGGGTCATTGTCCACATCCTGGAAAAGGAGAGAATGGCTGATTTTGTTTATAAGTAATGTGTTTTATGATATAAAATAACAAAAAAAAGCTAGCTAACTTGAATATTAAACCTTTTGTGCTGTGTGATAACTAGAAAATAATTGGAAAGTAACAAACTAATTTAAATCGATTAATATGATTATATGGATTTGTTTTTGACATTTTTATAGATAAATCAGATTAGCTTGTCTAATAACAGCCATTGAGATCACAGTTGACATGAACGGTATACAGGACATTTTATGGAATCAAACATTTAAGTATCTTATTTAGAAATGACAGTTAATTAGAGCATAAATTAGTTCATCATTATAAGTAGAAATAAACAAAACAACATTTTCTTTGTAGTGTGTCACATAGATGCAATTTGCTTTACAATCTAGACTAACATTGAGTGAAAGTGTTCCAGACATTCAAAGAAATCCCTTCAAATACTAAGAAGAATAAATGTCTGAGACCAGTTTTAAAGTTAACAAGAACGACAGGCTTTTTCCTTTCAAGGTTTTCTGTTTGCAGAGGACCTCAGCTGATTTATTTTTCCTTAAAAATGCGTTGGTGTATTTACACACAAACCTGTCATGAGACGAGACACGAATGTTTCGGTGAGCTGCAGGAAACCGTGGTCAATGTACTGTAGAAAGGTTTGATGAGGGAGGCAACGAACAGCAAACACAGCAAACAGGGTGTGATAGCCTGGAGAAAACAAAAGGATGAAATGAGAAAAAATAAATAAAGGAAATGGGTTGAAATATTCATAGAGGTAAAGCTGACTTTGTGGAATGAATTAAATACGAAATATTGCATGCTAAGATTTGTGAATTAGCTCCGACCAAACTCACTTTAAAATGAAAGCTTTACTCCTGAGTGACTAAGAGGAAAGAATTATGTACCAAACAACTGCAAACACTGTGAAATTAATTCAAATGAGTTAAAATGTATTCCCATCCTCCAGGAGCTTTGTCAGCACTCTGCTAATGCATAGTTCTGTTGTGCCTCGCTGGGAACGCGTGTTTTTCTTTATGGCTCACAGAGAGACAGACAGGATTATAAGAACAAGTAAAAGTGTGATTGTGCTCGTCTAGATGGTACCGGGTGGGAGGGGAAGGCAGAGACTCCGGGTGGATTCCAGGATCCGAAGCATGAAGTGGAACACGGCCCACTCAGTCGGGCCACCCTTCTTCTTCCTGAATCCCACAAGACAAATCGAAGAATAATGAAAGGATTATGTAACTTAAGCATTAATAGTTTCTGATGTAAACACAGCAGTGCATGCGCTTGGTCTTAGCTGGAATGCCTCAAATTTGTCTATAGAGGAAATAGAGCTACTTACAAGCATAAAACATGAGGGCCAAGTTTGTTCTTCAGCCAGGCTGACTCCAGCATGTGCCGGATGAGCTCCAGCTGAACACAAACACAAAGTTTTCATGATTTGGAAAATACATACTCCATTAGGTTCAAATAAAATATTTCCCTCAGATGAAATCAGCTGCCTGGAAACGTTGAAAAACAATCATTTTTAAGGGGACGGCTGAAAAGATACAAAAATAGGCTTTTTCTGCTATAAGGAATTTTTGTTCCAGTAAATCTGGGCCTTCAAAGTCCAGTCCTCAAGGGCCGGTGTCTTGTTACATTTATTTGATGTCCTTGGTTCAACACATGAATCTAATGGTTGAATTGTCCTATTAGCAGAGAGTCCTGCTGATGATCTACTTACAGTATTTGATTTAGGAGTGTTCCTGTTCCTTTTATTTTTTAGGCTTGTTTGTGTTCTTCAGATCATCGCACTGGTTTAGCTTGACCTTAGGGTCACACACTCTCTGGATTTTCTGAGGGAAAACTCACTTCATAATAACACTAATTACAGCAAGTCCCGTAGGTCCAGAAGTAGATAAAAAAGTATTAAACAAAACAGCTCCTAAGCCATTGTTTTATCATCATCATGTTTGACTGTTGGGGTGATTTTATGTTTCTGAAATGTCTCAGTTTTAAAAGAAAGTTGCTCCATATTGACATTAACTTAGGTAGGTGAGGCCTACAGGGTTTTAGACGCTAAGACTTTTTTTTTTCTGAAGCTCTGGATGAGTTGTGCATAAAAACATGTCAATATTCTACAAATTTCGAAATGCAAAGTTTCAGAATTACAGTATTTCCATTAAAAGACAATCGTAATGAAAATTGCATGTGGATACATTTTTTCAAGGGATAACTTTTGGAAACAATATGGCAGCGGCGGCTGTAAACACACGGTTCTCATTCACGCCATCATCCTCCCTTCCTTTTTTTCTTTTTAAAAGGCAGTAAGGACCAGCTGCAGATCACGTGAGTCGTATGATGCCAAAAAAAGACTTTCCATTGTAGTTTTGGGAAATATAAGAATTACATTACGACTGAAAAAAACCCTGCAATTTTGAAAAAAAGCTTGCGTTTTCTTTTCGAAATCGTAGCGTTTCCATTTATCCCATCTATTTTTGTAATTACAGCCTGCGCAATGTAATGGTTAATATAAATGCAGCTGGCCAGCTGTTAAAATGATCACAGCTTAGTTAGCAACTCCTAGGAGGGTCGAGTGTTTTGTTTTCTCAATTTGTCCAAAAACCTTAGAAATGACTCTGTACCTCTTTCTTGATTTGTAAATTAGTTTGTTTTCATATGTTCTTCATTTTTCTACCCTGCTTTATTCTAAATATATCAGCCTAGTATTATTCAAGTCTAGGTGTATCTAGGCACATTCCTTTTGGGTCAAATTGATTTAAGTTTCACATTTTCTCTTCAATAAATGAAACAATTACTTAAGAACTACATTTTGTATTTACACAGGTTACCATTGCTTGGTATTCAGTTTTGGTTAGCTAAACGGAAAAAAAAAAAAAAGGCCCACAAGCAATCTGTAAGAGTGCAAATACCTACTCAAAGCACAGCACACCTTTTCTAAAATCAATTCTCCCACTTCCCTTTTCCCGGTTTCATTTCCTCTAAATAACACTTGACTATCTGAGCTTGTTTCCCAATATGTTTGGCCACAACCGAGATCATTCGAGCACTGGTGAGTTTTTTAAACCTGCCTGCGTTTTTTTTTTCCACCAATAAGTGTTCAGCTGTCTCCTGTACAATAACAGGAAGACAGTCCGCCTCATCCACATCCTGAACACCAGTGGGAAACCTGCACCTAATGCCAGCGGCAACATCCTCCTTTGACCTCAGGGTGGAAGTTTCAATTAGCTGCTCTTATGTAACAGATAAGCCCGGAAAAGCGAAAAAAATACACACACATAATACATACTTTCTTTCTAATTCCCTTATGAAAGCTGAAGCTTTTTAAACATAAACTGTGAACGCCTAACTTTTTCAGAATTTGAACAGATTTGCCATTTTTTATGTGAAAAACTAAAATGAGTCTTAAATGTTGGGATTTGCTTCCAAAATGTTCTAATTATTTAAAGAAAATGTATGTTTCAGCTTTTTATAGATCATAACTCAGTCTTCCATTGTGGTTTTACAATAATCAACTGGTTCAATTAAAGGATTTTTTACACGTTTTTACTTGAGGCTACTAATTAATGTGTTTATAAAAACTCCCAAATAATTAGGAAAAAAACAAACAAATGGAAAACAATCAGAGTCTCATTATGAATAAACATGAATTGGCCTTTTCTGACAAAATGAAGAAAGTCTATACAAAGCAATTAAGAAGTAAACGGTGAGGATCTCCTGCAGCAGAATAAACAAACCCTGGGGACAGAACAACTTCTCATTTTCAGAATGCTGAATATATCGCATCCAGTTTACTTTAATTGCATTAGTGTTAACTATGTGAGCAATACATACCCAGCAATTAGCAGGTTATTCTCTGTCTGAACTGTTTGTTGCATCTGAGGTGGGAAATAATAAATATTACTGACAATAATGCAGAGTGGAGCTGTAATCTATCTCATCCCCTCGGTGTCCATGCAGCCATTAGTCTAAATAAGCACCAACAAAAGGAGGACATGATCTTTATTTGTAGGAGTAGTCAGGTCTTTTGTGAGGATTTGTTTTTTAAGCATGACTTAGCCTGACTACACAGCAAAGCTCCTGGTTTGTCATCTGCACTTAAAATAAAGTGACCCTAAAGGCTGTTTCTGTTTGAATAATTCTGTCTCTATCTCCGTTCCACTCAGCTGGATAAACCCAGTAATCACCTCGTGTCTCTGAGCCGGAGCGCGGCCAGAAACGATTACACGGCTACCTATTTCCGTTACATTCAGCAGGATGTTAAAGGTGTGTGGTTAAATTCCATGAGCCTGTCGAAGCAAGGGAGGATTTCCTCCTCCTCTCCGTTCCTATTTTACCTCTGCAAGTCTCAAAACTTGGCATTCTGCTTTCTATTCAATCCAAGACTTACCCTTGGCCTGATTTATACTGCCGCGTTGATGTATGCTGTATGTCTGCTTTCAGCGCCCCGAAACGGTGGGGGGATTTACGTCAGTGGAATATTAAAACCTGACTTTACAGAACCAACAGTCCCGGTGGGACCCAGGACAAAGGCCTGGTGTCTCCTTTTATTTGGTAATGCAAAAGGAAAGCATCACCTGATTTCATCTGTTATCAGGAAAAAAAACAAAAGTCTGAAAGTGAATTGCATTTTCTAAAGTCAAAGATCTACCATTAATTCATTTGTTCGAAGTAAACCAGTTGAGAGTCTTGAGTAAAATCCCCTTAATAGCTGTATTCAGCCTCATAAAGTGCTTTCACTGAATGTGTGTTGACTCTAAGCTCTCTGATGTTGACTTTAGCAGCTCTGAAGAAACCGCAGCTTTAGGAAATTTGCAAATCAAAGCCAAATGTAGAAACCCTGACATAAAGGTGACTTGAAAACTTGCAGGTTCCTTTGTCGGCCTTTTTTCAACTCCAAAAAAACTCATCAGCTGCGGGTTCATCCAATGTTAAAAGTACTGGCAGAGTCTGAGATAGTAGAGGACTGACTAGTTTCCCTCGTTCTAAAAAAACTAAAATGTTTATACTTTAAACTTTCAGCTCACAAAATCAAAATAGTCCCATTTTCTGTTATTATTTCTGTCATTTTTATCTGTTTTTATGTCCATTTCCTTCATCTCACGTCATATTTTGGTGAAATAAGTCATTTTACTTCATCTCATTCAGCTCTTTCATGAACCTACTGTGGAACCCTACACTACAAATCACATGCACACTTAACAATGAAAATTAAAAATCAAAGACTCAAAATGGGTGCTAATACTGTTAAGGTATTAAAAAAATATTTTGCGTTTTTTCAAAAGCAGAATAGAAAAAGGTTTTTCATTTTCAGACGTTCATCTTTACTTTAAAATGTTGTTATTTTGGTCGTTCTGTTTGAAAAAAGAAACATTGCAGCCAAACCCTTCATTTTGTTCTAATCCAAGCAAGACAACAAAAAGTGGAAAAGCTGCCATCGTCTGTTAAATATCCTTTAGCCCACAAATGATTGTGGCATTTTGTATTTTATTTCCTGAAAAGGTACTTTCCTGCACTGCATAAAACATCATGCAAAATGTAAAACGTTTTCCTAATATTGGTCTTAATAGCAAGGCTTCCATATCCGGAACTTTTTCTTTACTTTACAACTTTAAATAGTTCGTATTTTATTCAAAAAGCAAAAAAAATAAAAAATAAAAAAGTAAAACAAACTGTATTAACTGAAAATATATCAGGGCTAACATTTATGGATGTTAAATTACAAAATGTGAAAAAGTTAAAAGAGTTTAATTAACTTAAAGCACCTCTTGTTCACCATACATTATTTTCCACAGGTGTAGCAAATGAACATTTTACCGTCTGCTAAGTGTGTTTCTGTTACTACATCAGGTGCCAGCAGTTTGCACCGAAACAAAGAAACAAACACATGCCTGTTTTAAAAGACTCAAAGAATCCTTTTATGGCGTCTAGCAGCTTCTCTGAACTAAAAAGTCGTACCATTCAGTTAAAGTGCGAGCCCGCTGACTTTTCTTTTTCACTAAGCGATTTCCGCTGTGTCACTTAACCTTCCAAGAGTAGGGGAAAATTGAAATAAATATAACTTCTACTTGGAAACCACTTTATCTTTGGACAGCACACACACACACACAGTGCACTCACCAGTTTGGCTACATAGTTGACCACCAGAGAGTCAATCTTCTTCTTCCCCAGTTGAGGCAGATGTCTATTGAGATGTTCTCTAAGCTTGTCGACTGTCTGCAAATGCAAGATACACATGCTCCTTATTTTCAGTCCGTGTGGTTTGGACTTACATGTATTTGCATGCTTTATGCAGATATTTAAGCTCATGGCAGGGTCGAATGGAGTTCACCATGTAGTTTTCTTGCAATTTATAAAAGTAAATATATTGAAGGAGAGGGAAAACCTGCATGTGTGAAAAGATGAAGAGGGTTAAAAGAGTGTAAGAAGCAGGGGTAAATAAGTTTCTAGTAAGAGTATTGAGGGCTAAAAATGATGTAAGTAGGAGGAAGCGATGGAGGGAATATAGTGAGTGAGATCAGAGGACTGGGTCATCCTAGGAATAGCTTAACTGAACTCCATTAAATTGAGGCTATCTTTTCTTAAAAAAAAAAAAAAGAAAAACGTGCTGAGCACAGGGAAAAATCCAAAGATATAAAATTGTCCATCAAATACAGCACAGTTTTAATAAAGCTGGACAAGGACCTTAAGACGCCTCTTTTGTAAAGAGTCGACTCATTTGAAGTGTAACAGGAACCTCACTATAACAGATGACTGTAGGGGGGGATAACCGGTTGTCAGCATTTCACAGTGGATTTTCTGCAATCTATATATCAACATGGGTTATAGGACGGGGGGAGCACTGGCAGGAACTCTTACACATATCTTGAACAGACACTGGAGAGAGAAATCAACACATGATGATTAACATAAAGGATGTCAAGCATCAGAAAGAACTGCTGATAAGCATTCCTGGCTCTATTCTTCAATTTTGAGTGACAAAATGTCAGAATTTATCCTTTTTTTTTCTTGAAGCCTTACAGGCTCAGAAGAGACTGAAATATTTTAGCTCTATCCAAATCAAAGTCATACCTTACTAAGATACTACCTACATTTTCAATTAATATTTGAAGCAATCTTTTTAAATCAAAATGTTTAACAATCTTACATGATACAAAGTATGTATTTATATATCCCTTGTATCTTATGAAAACAAGCAACTTATAAATTGATGCAATTTTAACACCTTGTAGGTGTGATTGACACCATCACTAAAAACATAATAAAAGCAGATATGTTTTAGATAATTATAATCACAACTTGATAAAAATTGCTAAAGAGATCCCAAATAGTTGATCCATTGTGTCGAGAAGCAGAGCTTTAAATTGCTGCTTTTCTAACTTCCTGTTTCCACCAGCTGTGCTTCAGCTTATATACAAACCAAAAACAAAATAGAGGCTCATTTTAGATGTATTCTCTTTTTGGAGCTACTTCTGACAATTTTTTTATTGCAAATCTGCAAAAACGTCATCACTTCTGCCTGTGTGGAGGTGTGTTGCTGTCCTTCAGCCACCACAAAATAGCAATTTAAGTTTAGGTGTCTCCGGGAATATTGACAATCAAAATAAATGAGGCCAGATGTGAATAAAGTGGGATATTTGAAATGAAACCAAGTAAATATCATTTTAGAACTGCGTTATACAATGTCAGGACTAGATAGTTGATTTTATGCTGACCTGCAAATGCTTTTTTTTTTCAGCTTTCAAGTGAATATTAAGAAACTAGTCAGCTGGAAGGTCAAATCATCGATTTGACTTTTACTTCCTAGTATTTTGCAGATTGAGTTTACTAAATCCTCATAGTGTTGAATGATGTATGTTATTGCTTTAACATTTAAACGAGTCGTTTTGTTTACATCCGCATTATGCATGCAGAACAGCATTGTACAATATGCCCAAAAGATCAAAGCATAAGGACCTATCCTGAAATCAAATTAGGTTTGATGCAGTGTTAAATGCATAGGAAGTATTATTTAACTAGAGTAGCACATCTTCCTATGCCGGGCACATAATAGGGGAAGGGGGTGCAAACCTGCTAATCAACTGTGCAATTTACACTTGAAATTATTCTCTAAACTCTCCAAATGAGTCACTATTAAAATACCTCTTCACTCTTTAACAGGTTTGAATTTTTTATTTGATCTTTTACTTTAAGAGTGACTTCAAGCTTAGGGGTTAGTGAACAACCTTCTCCCATTTAACCTGCCCAGGTCAATTTATATGCAAATAGCCCACCTCTACCATGCTAAGACAAATTTTCTATTTTCCACTTTTATGTGTTATAATATGCTATAAATATTTAGCATTTGCTTAAATATTAAAATCTCAATGTTATTCTGCAGAGAAGATGAAGAAGAGCAAACATGATGACCTTCTCAGGGGTAATTTAAAAAGTTATGGACTGTGTTAATTGCATTCCTTTCTACAAGATTAGATATATAATATTCAAATAGACATTTTTTGTAATGAATGAGCAAAAAGCTAGTATTTAGGTGTTAAATTTATAAACCTTATCCCTATATGTTTAGAACATTCCCCTTGGATTAATAATTTAAGGTATTTAAAACTTTAACCATATTCTGTCAATAACACACATATGCTTTCTAGTCATCATTGACATCATCTTGCCTTGTTTGTAGAAGCACTATGTGCTTTCTATTTCAACAATATTTAAACACTGTGCAGCACATTTGTTTCTTATCTTAACACAAAGAATCTGATCATTTAAAAGGATACATTCAATAGAAGTTGTTAGCTTTATCTCCTTGTTTAAAGAGGCCTAGTCCTGTACTGTGATTACAAATTTCTGCAGCAGTAGAAAGGCTTTCCAAATAACCCTGTTGGCTTATTATATTTTTATTCTCCGCTTCACATTTTGTTTTGCTCTAGTTGTGAGCAAACTTGAGCGCTTTTGTGTATTTAACAACGTTTACGTCTGTTGATCGCAAAAGTTCTTTTCAGTCTATAGAAGGACTAAGTAAACACTAGCAGGACAAACACTTGGTGTATTTTTGCTTTATTTAAACATGAAAATATGCCTGGGATTGGCCTCCTTAAAACCTAAAACAGAACCAAAAGAGTAAAGGCATTTTTTTCCTTTTTAACCTAGTTCTGTCTTTCACCAATTTATTTCTGGAATTTAGAAGTATATATTTGTCTAAATAACATGGTAGCATAACATTTAATTTTATAAGGGACTAATAAAACCTATTAGTGATATGTTTATCTGAGTGCAGACTTGTAGCCTTAGGTGGTTTTCTCACCAGGCCGATGAATGCCCTTTGTTGATGATCCTCTTCTTGAAAAAGTGGCACCAACTTTTTATCTACAGAGGAAGAAAGAAAAAGATTTAAGAGATGCATTTTAAGTACGTTTTGATGCCAAAGCAATATTACTGCAGCAGCCTTAGTAAAGTAACAAACTTTCTGTAAAAACAGGAAAAAGTAAACCTTTTGGCAAGTTAATTAGACAAAAGAGATGACGACTTATTAATTAGCAGATACGTTTGGTGTATTTTCTGCTTTAAAGATACATCTCCTAACCTCAGGGATTAGGAGGGAGCAACCCTACTGCGCAAGTCGTTTTATGTCTGCCTCATGAAAGCAGACCATGCTGGGGCGTAGATTCTTTGGACACACTTGCATACACAAATACTTTTCATCTTTGATCATTCACACAAAAAAACAGCCTTTTTGATGTTATGCTCTGACATGCTACCAATGTAAAAAAAACCCAGGCTAACTTACAGAGTCCGATTTACAATTCACATGCTATTTGTTCTGCTGAAAAGGAAATTAGAATTTTTATAAAGTTTCTCAAAGAAAGATTCATTTATTTCTCTAAAAATATCCTGGTAAATGGCTGCTGCTGACACTGGACATAAAAAAAACAGCAGTTAATCATCACTGACATGGGAAGCTACTCAAACTGTTGAATGGATTGTGTTTAACAGACCTGCAGTTATCCTTAATGCACCTTATGAATTTAACAAGAACTATAAACAACCAGATCCTTTGCAAATTAGCCAGTGGCACTAACCTTCCTGTCTGGTAAACAGTCTCTGTGTAATAACTGTGTGTTCTACTAACCCAGACTGAGAGACTTTTTTTAAGAGTCAAAGGAAACCTTTGCAGGTGTTTTGAATTAGTGCAAAGTTACTAATTACTAGTTATAGAAAAGAGCCAAAAGAATACTATATGTAGGGTATAGAGAACATACAGATTATTTTATTTTGTCCAGTTTAATGAAAAATATTGGATTTAGTTAAGCTTAAGTCCTTGATAATGATAAACAAATAAATATTTACCAGAAAAATAACAGAACTTATTTTACTTATTTACTTCAGTTTCAGGTGTTAAACTATGGGATTTTCAAAATGAAGCCCTGCAGAGTTACACTTGTATTTTTCAGTTTAATAAAATGTTTACAAAAATAAATTTAACTTTTATGTACTGTTAGACAAAAGGAACTGATGATTTATATTTGTATGTTTATTTTCTTTTTTCTATGTGAGTTATTTGTTGTATTTTTGTTTGTTTTGTTTTTGGTACCTAATAGAAATATTTGTACAGACCGGAGCAGGTATTGCAAGTTTATCTTCTTCCTGCTAATTTTCATTAGTTGTGTTTAATGATAAAACTGTTTCATGTAACTGGGTAAACCATGACTAAAGTAAAATAATACATCAAATGAAATCAAAGTAACTATGCAAGGGATGTAAAATGTTGATGATTTTATCTAACTCTGCCTAATCTGAACTTTATTTTCAACTGACAGTTTAATATATATGCTCAGTGTAAGAGAGCTAATTGTAATACATTAATAAAAATGTAATTATTTTGTTCAAGATTTATTATAAAGAACAAAACGCAAACCAAATAATTTAAAACCTGATATCTATGAATGTCAGCAGGCAACTATAAATTAGTCATAACCCTGAAAATGATGTGATTTAAGCGATTTAACTCAGATAAATTATACTTTGTAGCTAAATTAAACAGAAAAACAGCAATGCAGCAGGTATTTCTGTTCAAATACAATAACATATCATGAAAGTCAATTCTTTTTAATACTGTGAAATACAACTGACTTGAGAAAAGTGTTGGTTTAAAAAAAGCATAGGAACTTTTAGCCTTTGACTTCAGAGACAGTTTCCAGTATATGAACGCTATCACTGAACTGTGGCTCTCTGTGCATCACTTTCCTCCTCTCGGTCTGTGTGAGCGGTCATTTCATGCTGAACACCCGCCCACATTAATGCGCCTCAGACTGTCGGCTTCACATATGCCGACAGTCTATGCTCATATCCGTCTTTAAAGTGAAATCTGAAAACAGTCCTCTCGCCGCTGCAGATAGTGTTTATCAAGCTGTAGTAACGCCCTGCCTTAGATTACAAGTAACGCAACATTATTAGTTAGATTTCTTTTTGAATGGAAAAGCTATTGTTTAAGAACGCCGTTATCATTTAATACAATGTACATCGGTCGTAATTATGATGCTAATACTTTTTGATATTCCCTCTCAGATATATTATGGGTATTTACAATTTATCATGTACTTATCATTTACTATTATATAATGGAAAATATATTTAAAATATAAACTTTGTTTCAGTGATTCAGAACAGAATCACAGTTTCAGAACAGAGATTGCAGATATTTAAATTTTTAAAACATGTTGTTGTAACTTTGAAGGTAAATATCCTGTTCTAAAAATGAAGTAAATAATACCCCAAGCATGTTGCATTGGCTTTTTCTCATTTATCTTTACACTTTTTGTGCTTTCATCCACAGTTTCCCAAGCATCCATAGTTCTTTGGTAATATGAAGTTATGTGTTTCCAAGTAAAACCCAGAGTGACTTCAGCAGCTGCAGCTGAGCCATAATAGAAACAGAAAGCTGAAAGACAGAAGGAAAAGAAAGAGAAGAGGGAAGTACCTAACTCCCCACTGTTATGTATTTTTTCATTCTCTCATTGTTTTTCCAACTTATTTTACTGGGTTTGTTTCTCAACTCCCCCCTGAAAAATGAATTAGTTTGATTGAACTCTCCTCTGGGCATGAGCAGCACAGGTTCACAGGAATACACAAACACACATGTACAATGTTTGGTGTTACATTATAAACTAGGGATTTGTTATTTGTGTCAAGCACCGTGCTTGTAAGTATATGTGTGTTCTTTTTGTTTTTGGCTTACCAAGACACCAGGTGTCCACCATTGAAAGAACCCTGGAAAATAAGAAGAGAAGCTTTGTGAAAAAAAAAACAACTAATTCCTTAAGTTATAATTTCTTTTTACTTCTTAAAACTATGACAGTGTTCTGAAGTTCAGAGAGAGGAAGCACCTAATTATGAGTTGAAGTCTGTTCGTTTGATCTTTGGCTCAAAAAGCCCAGAGTTTTATTTAATTTTAAGCAGACTTGACATCAGTCGTCGCTGCACAGAGGTGTTTGTCCATCAAACCGCTTCATCATTAACTGCTGAGAGACTAAAATCACCCCAGTATGTTGTTTCTAGCATAATAGAAAAGTTCCGCAGAGAGCAGAGCATTTGCATAATAGGAAGCCAACCTCGCTGTGACATTTACATGTCCATCAACGAGAAGACAGCTGCTTACATTAAGAACAACTTTCTATATTACAACCATCTAACTTCCATTGGTTGTATTGGTTTTCCAAAAAAAAAAAAATAAGTATTTGCACCACTTAGATGTTTTCGCATTTATACATGACCAAGACCTTCAGAATATTTGTTTTTATCGACGGTCTCTTTAGTGCTACATGCGTCATGTTGACACTTCAAAGACAGTGCGAAGGGCCAAATGAGAAGCTGGTTTGGAAGTGTTCAAGGTTTAAAAAAATAAATAAAAAAAGTAAAATAAAAGGTTCAGAAAATAAAACAGAAGCTTATGTCATGGAAAACGGAAGGGGCATATGCCTTCACTATTAAAATGCTAATGCTGTTTAGGTAATTGCAGGTTGGCTACCGGAGCAGACAGCCTGACTAATTAATCAGCTACTGTTCTTATACTTACATTTAACTATAAATCTGTATTGGTCTACTTTTCATTATTTGGCAGTGGTAAACTGTAATAATTAACAAAAACAAAAGCCTTGAAAATTAAGTTTTATTTTCTAAAGCTATAATGCACTGATGGAAACAACTATATATACATATCAACCAAAATAGATTCTATACATTACTATACCTGTTTGATTTGATACGATACTATAAATTACTTACAATGATATTTAACTTTTGTTATTAAAAAAGTAAATGATTGGCTAATAAAACAGTTTTTAATTATAAAAATAAGTAATAAGTATCCATAAAATGGTGCAGTTCTTACTGTTTTTCGTTAGTATTTCTATTTCAATGGTTTCTGGCTGCTAAACAGAAATATTATAATACTTAAAAGAATTTAGGATTTTCTTACAGTCTTTTATGCACAATAAAAATAAAAATAGGTTTTGTATTAAATAAAATGATAACAAAATGTGAAATATGTTTTCTTTTAATTTACAAATAGGTCAAAATCATCTCCTTTTTAACTGTCATACAATGCGTTCCTCTTGTTTTTACATTTTTAATGCCTTTATTGCTAAATGTAGTAAAAACCTAAAGCAGATAGTTTGGGATATTAATCTAAACTTAATCCTAGCAGGTTATTAAACCTATGAATTAAGACATGAAATGAAAAGTACCACATATTCTACCCTCTAAACAGCAGTGCTGCAGGATCTCTGCGGTTCATCAGTACCTTATAAGAGAGATTTTGTACGGATACGGCAGATAACCTGTCATGCCTTCCCTCCCCCCTGCTTCATGCTTGTGAGTTTGGTCCATATTTCTTATCAGAGCTGCAGTGGGAGGCAGACCTACTTCTTTGCGTTCTCCTCCAAGTGACTCACATGGCTGGAGGCTCTGCTCTCGGACCTCTAAAACAAAAACATCGCCGTCATGGGAGAGATGAAAGTACACTGCTATTGTTTGACAAAACCCAAAGGTATGCTGGCAAGAAAATCCCCCACCCCCACTTACTGGCATTTCTAGAATGGAGAGCAAATTCACCGTAGTTTATATGCATAAAACACACACATATACAGCCTGGTGGCTTACCAGTTTATCCCAGTCGGCCTGAATGCATGAGGTTCTGTATCTGGTGTTCGGTTCAGCGTTCAGATATTTTGTCTTCTCTGTGTTCCACTGCAGCTCTGACCAGAAACCCTGGAGCCTCGCGGCCTGGCCGGAAGTACATAGAAATAACCAAGATCCAAACAGCAGGAACAAACAAGAGTGAGTAAAAACTGCAAATTAGGTGCATAGAATACGAGGGAAAGGATTTTACTTGGATCCACCTTTTAAGCTTTTTTTTAGCTTGTCAGTTATAAAGGCGTTCTGCTAGCCTGCAGTCGGCAGCCTAACTACAAATGGTGAATAGCCTTTAGTTTTCACACCATTAATGTTTGTGATTTGGTGACCAAAAGTATTTCTTATTGCTTTTCTTGTAAGCCAAAGAAATTGGTAGAAGTTTAACAGTTTGAAACCAAAATGAATTTATGATTTTTTTTAAAAATATATCAAAAAGCTTTTTAATACCTTGCCTTTAAAATCAGGATCAATAAGCAGCTCAGTGGTACAAAAGACACCTGGAAGCTCCAATAAACATGCTGGGACTTCCTGAAACAAAGACACAAACTAAATGTTGAGAGATTTCCAGAAAACCCAGATTGTCTTTCGGAGCAATTAAAAAAGATAATTGGTGCTCATGATAATTTATCCATTTAAGTTTTTTCTTAGTTTTTTTTTTTTAGTTTTTTTAATGTAAAAATAATCCAAGAAAAAGAACCATCCATTTAGCTTAGCCCCAAATATTAGCATATTTAACCAACGGTCCTGACCCATGATGTCAGGGAGCCATAACACTCATATACAAAAGCAGCACTGTTTGCACATCTGGTAAATATGCTTTTTAGTGTGTGTTACCTTTTTCTCTAATACCGATGAAAAAGGCAGGACCTTATCCAGGCTGAGCGACTTCTCATATCTCATTCTGGACAAAGATGCTGCATCAGGGAAACATGAATGAGTATCCGACTAGAGCACAGACATAAGCTATTAGTAACAATCTTTGAGCTTTAAGTTAATCTGCATTTATAAATACTAAACCACAAATGCAATCAAATATGTAAAGATAAATAATATGGACAAATCTTTTTCTACATGATCTATCCGTCTAAACTCTAGCACGAAACCTTGAGTTAATTAAAGGCCAACAAATATCAATTTATTCAAAGGTGACTAACATTCTTTCTGTCTTGTTTTCTGGAATAACCCTATTATCTATTCTTTGTTTTGAGCACACTACGTCTCCAAGGTCTCCGGAAAAAAAAAAAAAAATCTATTTTCTAACTGCACTGATTTGTGTGGGCAGCTTGGCACGAGTTAGTGAGGAGAAATTTGAGAGATAAACAAACTTGATGAAAGAATTCAGCTTTGTATAGACCAGATGTAAGCATTCGAGTGGCCACAAACTGAAAGAGGTGGAGAAAAAAAAAACAACTCCCAGAAAGGAGTCGAGCAAGACTCTAAAAGGGAGAATAAGGTTTTTACTCAAACCTAAAATGAACTCCTGGATCTGATTGAAGGATTCAAAGGTGTTCATGTTGTCACACAGCCATTCGATAATCTGGAATAAAACATTCACAAGAGACTTGACTGTACAGGGAGTCTATAATATGTTGTTTTGTTATTATCTTGTTCATTTGGGTTGAAGAAAAGCTGGTGGCAGCTAGCTAAGGTAGCTTATGACAAGAAAAACAATAGTCAGTTTGATACTTTGAGAAATGATAATCTATAGCTTGCATATTTATTTTTTACTTCTCCTTCACTGAATGTATAAAAAAAGAAAAACATCTCCTCAGCATGATGCCACCACCACCTTACCTGAAAGTTGCTGCAGATTTTTTTTAGATTTAAAACCTCAATCCATACGTTTTGCTATTAGCACCAAAAAGTTAAATCTGTATTTGTTGAGGGGCTTTTCTTTTTTAAGTTTTAGAGTCTACACCACAAAAAAAAAATAAAAAAACACAGAAATTCTAACAACTTTCCTGGTGTAAATCCTCCAAACTATGCTGCATCTGAGCTCTGTGCTTTGAAAAAACATAGTTCTGCTATGTGTCAATTTGAATTAGGCAGCAGCGTTTCATTAGAGTTACAAATTCATTTGAATGAAGCAGAAATACGAAAAGGCAGTTACTTTTATTAAAAGGCAGCTGTCCCCACTGATAAGGACAACAACAAAAGCTGTGTGGAGTGTGATCATTTTTATTGCAAGGTGAACTAATGAAGCTGTTGAGTCATTTAACCTTTGAATACATAATTCATTTCATCTACAAGGGCAACTGGGAGATCACATTTTCGATGGAATACTAATAAAGTCTTAGTCATACTCAGCATGGTGTCCAAACCAAATATCAAGCCATTTATGTCTGTCTTTGACTCCCACTTGTCTTCTCCTCTCACTGGTTTAATCACAACATCATGTAATGTTTATGTTTCTGCTGCCTTCTTTCCACCAACTCAAGGTTGACACCTACAGCTTTTGTACAGAAATGCAGAAAATGGGAGATTTTAATGGTATCTATGAACTACCCCCATGGAATCAATTTTCCTTGAGGAAAGGTGTCTGAAAGTGACTGTATATACATTCTTCCTTCTTATTTCCCCTCCCTATTGCCCCAAGGAGAGCACATTGATCTGCAATCAATGGCTTTGTTTCTCTTGATTTTATTTCCCACAGATATTATTGAAATGCATTGCCAAATGCAAGAGTGAGCACTGCGACTATGGATTTTAAAGGTCAATATATTTGTCCACACACTCCGTTATACTGTCTGCTTCTGCACCTTTATCTCCAGCTTCGGGTCGTCTCCCATGAAAACCAGCAGGCAGTGGAGGGCAGCCAGGCGATGAGGTTCGGTCCAACCGCTCGGACACCTTGGGCAAAGGTGGAAAGCAAGAAAAATTGTATTTAGAATGTAAGTGGATGCAGATAAAGAGGCTAAAACTCTGCTAGTTTAATATGCAACATATAAAACAGATTAGAGTAGAGAAGGAAATCAAATCTTTTTTTTTTACAAACAGTAATCTAAGTAATGCTTTCTCAGAAAGTCCAATACTGCCTTCAGAAGTCACAGAGATAGAAATAGAGTCAGTGCCATCAATAAAATGAGAGATGGTGGCAGCAGCATCCTGGTGTGGATGTGCCTAAAGGACGGGGAAGCAAGTCTGCAGACGAATCTGGAGCTAAATACCAACTGGGAAATCCAACGGGCTTTGAAAGTTTTTAAACTAAACAGAGGTTCACCTTTCAGCAGGACAAAGATCCTAAATGTACAATCAGACGTTCAACAGAACTCTCTCTTTTAAATCATATCTCTTTTTTTAATGGTCTAGTCAAAGCCCTGATCTTAAAAGAACTGAGGCAAACCTTCAAAATGTATGTTTTCAGAAACTCTTGAGCTCATTTAGCTCATTTAGAGCAACTTTTATGATATTTTTTTAAGCTCATAGTTATGATGTTAGACAGAATGTGTAAAGATGTAGGGAGTGTGAATACTTTTTTTAAGGTTTTCCACACGCATGTTTGGTAATACAGAAATTTGAACGAAATGCTGTCTCACAGGTACACAGAGGAAAGAAACACAGATACATCTTTATTGAGTCGGATTGTTCTTTCCAAGCTGTCAGCTTCCAAGTGCTGAATATATTTCACATTCTGGGAGTGTGTACGTACAAAAATAACTTTTGCCAAAAAGAAAATAACCCTCCCTTTCCACCTGACTACTTCTCTATTGCAATGTTCCTCCAACGCTACGCTCTCATATTTCTTGTCTGCTCATATTTGAGACACTTTAATCACAAATTCTGCATTTCTAGACAAAAATTTTGCATTAAACTCACCCAAGACGTGCGTCTGATCTCAATATCTGCAGCAGGTAAACAGGGCTCAGCTCAGCGACGTGAATTGACCCAGTTGCCAGCTCCAAAAGATGAACGCTTCTTTCGTTTTCTTTGTGCATCACTGTGAGACCATCTGATTGATACGGCAGGCCTGAGTTATCATCCTGACCTTAGGAATGTTGAAACAGACAGAGAAACATACTTACAAAGCCAAGGTTGTGTGCAGCCACAACTAAGCTTTCAAATGAGTTACCAGTGAGAAAAAGAGAATGACAGAGCATCTCATGCTGTCTGGTGTTGATGCAGTGGAGGAAATAACCCTGCAGATGCACCAAGATGTAGTAACCTGCATGTAAAAGAAACAAATAGTCACACTTTTGGTGCATGTTGGGATATTTTTCTTTTGTTTTATGCAAACAAAGTGAAATATAATGCAAATTCATTCAAACCCCTTGAACCTTTTCTTATTCTTTTTCCTTTTACAAACCCAAATCTAGTGTCTTATCTTTAGGATTTTAACTGATTCACCAAAATGAAGTAGGCCATCATTATAAAGTTGCAAATAATGCATCTCGTTTCCTTTTCTTTCCATTCTATATTAAAAGTTAAAAGCTTAAACGTATCCTGGTGTTCATTTATGATCTATTTCTTTGTGTGCCAAGACCTATGGGGATAAAGAGCGGATGGAGCTGCTGTGAAATCTGTGACGGCTTGTCGTTTCCAAGAGACACTCTGAACCTCTTGCTGCAACCTGAGGAAGTGGAGGGAGAGGAACCAAATATTTTTACATGCTCGGGATGAAATAAGTCCAGGAAGCAGTGATATACAGTGAAAGAAGTAAAACCGTGCTCACCTTTGTGAACTAAAACCACTGTGTAGGTCAGTTCCTGTTTTTCTTTTAGCTGCTGACTGTAACAAACACACATGCCTCCTAAAAAGTCAAAGCAGAACACAGCAGTTAGATTATATTTTTTTTCCGCTTGAATTCTAGTCTAATCAAACAATTGCAAATACTTGATCAAATTTATCAAACTCTTGTAAGAAAAAAGAAACAAGAGATAAAAAATAAAAGCTCCTGTTTTAGATTCTAAAAAGCAAACATCCAACAAGTAAAATGCATGCATCGCGTAAAGTTGTTTTTCAGTTTTGTTTCCTTAGAAACCCTCTTTTCATGGAAGTAACAAAAGCTCTAAATGTTTTGTAGGTTCGTGTTTTTGAGTTTTGTAGAGAAATAAAATAAATGCTCATGAAAAAAAAAATATTTCTTCACAATTCAGGTCACAGTGAAAAGGCAAAGGGTTGAAAAGGGTTCAAAAATAAAAAATAATAATTGAACATTTTCTGGCATTTCCAGATTTTATTGTCTAAATCTTCCCTCCATCCATCCATCCATTTCTATAAGTCCATCCTTTCTATCTATTCTTCTAATCTCTGGGTTTTGAAATTATATATTTGAAGCCTTTACAACTAATTAAGATCAAGATCAATCAAATAAATATAATTTGGATGAACAAAGAATCCCACACTACACTGGACTCTAAAGAACTCCTGCTCTATTTCTTTTTCTTTTTTTGCCCCTGACTACTTCTAAAGATGCTTTGTTCTGTTTTTCTTGAAGGCATAGAACTAAAAAGGACAGGCCAAGGGGGGAGACTCGAACTGAGTTTGTGTTGCTGACAACAATATAAACAAAAAATGCAATTTTAAGGAAAAAACGAATCCACGATTGCAAATTTCTAAATTTGTCACCAGAGAAAATACATTTACTGTACATGCAAGCTTAAATGTAGGGGGGGGGAAAAAGTCTGAACTGCAAAAAAAAACAATAAAGAAAATTGTTATATTCTGAATTGTGAATATTGTGGATTTGTCCAGTGTAATAATCAATCTGCTTCTTCCACACAGAATAACTGATCAAGGTGTTTTCCAATCAGCCCTTGCACTTATTTCTAAGAACAGAATTTTGAAGTAGGTTTTTGTTTTGGTTTCTAACCTGATCATCTAAATGTTTCTTCTGTAATTATGAACATGCAGTTTCTTATAAAATGATTCATATGCATTTAAATCATTACCTTTTGAAACAAAGTAGTATTGAAGGACAAGGATTCATGTTTTTTTTAATGCTCTATAAATATAAAAAGACTTTCACTTCTAACAAAACCCACTAAATCAATATTTTGTAGAACTGCCTCCTACAATAGCTACAGTGGCCAAATCTTTTGGATTTAAACATCCAATGACTGAAATAGTTTTCAATCTGTTCACACCACAGCTCAAGCAAAAGCCTCACTTGTAGCAGCATGCTGAAAATGTAGATTTATTTCCCTGGAGTATGTATGCAATTGCTCAAGTTTGGAAAACCATGAGTCCTTTTCCCTCCCATATTCATTTAGTTTTTACTAAAATTTAGTATTTTCTTACTTTATATATAAAGGGATTTGTGGTTTTAAGGTGATTAAATGTGGAAAACTGAAGGGATTTTTAAAGTGTTGTGATAAAACCCTCCACCATGTGTTGTCTTTGAGCTCTATCAGTCACTTACTTTCTTATTTTCAAATGAAAATATAAAAAAAAAAACACAAAAAACAACAATATTACACATGTATTTTCTGTTTCCCAAAGAATAAATATATGTGAGCATAAAGGGTGTAAATGTGTTACCGATTTGGTTTGTGAACACCTGCATCCTAACAACCTCCTGCTCAGGTTTTTCCACATGATAGTGGTCAAAACCCAGACTTACAAATCTGTTGGACACACACACACAAAGCCAACATTCAAGGTCAGGATCAACACAGAATACAGATTGGTTTTGCAGGGTGTAAACAATACCTTACTTACCTTACTGTGCGAAAACCATGAGGAGGCAACTGTAAAACGAGCTCCAACTGTTAGACAGTGGAAGAAAACTGGTGAATACTAACACACGGTTGTGCCACAAAAAACACAAAACAACATTGATTTAAATAGTTTCTAACATTATATTATGACCTACCACAGTATCACAGCTATTGTTTGGGTGGAACTGAACGCATCTCAGATGGAACTTCTCCTGTGAATCATATATTTATGTATCTTTTGTTATTTACGGCCATTTTAATCAGGAGGAAAAGGAATGAGGGGCATGTATTTTGTATGCACCACCTTGCGAGTGAGATAGTAAAGCCTTTGTGTGTGTCCGTCCCACTGGACCCAGCAGAAATCCTCAACAATCTTTTCCGCCGCTCTGGACAAGCGCTCGGGATTTGAGATCACCTGGTACACATACATTTGTATTCAGCCTTGCAGATGCACCTAATTTATAATGCGAAATCTCCTCCAGAGGATAACACACTCATAATTCTATGGCTCATGTTGAAACAGTATTCTTTGCTCTCAGCTTTGGTAAATGCATTACAATGATTTTTCCTAATTATCCATCGAACCTGTGCTTTCTTAGGCTTGAGAAAAGTCCACACAATTTATCAGCCAGAGCCTCCTGCATGCAAATGTGACAGACCTAACAACGAACTTCTGATTTACAAAGAAGCAGAGAGAAATCTATAACTTACCACTCTGTAGCCTTCATGTTTGCTTAGAAGTACATGGTATAGATCCACATCTGAAACATCAATAATTCAATAGTATTTCAATACGTTTTTTTCTTTTTTCTGTCTGTTGTCATCATGTAACCTGCAGCGGGTTATTAAGTATACACTTTAAACTGACATCCATCTTCAGCGAGCAGCAGCAGATGGCTCTCCAGCCCCAATTTCCAGTCAGTTTCTTGATGGAGGAACTACAACAAACATGATGCAGATATAAGAAAGCCAACATACAATGCATAGAAAGATTCATTAATAGGTCGTTTAGAACATCTACTGATATAGCCATTCAAAAAAGTTGATATTTTGGTGTTTTTCTGAGTTTCCTTTAATATCTGGGTCAAATTTGACCCAGACCTCCTTGTTCATCCAATTATTGATCAATCAAAAAGATTAATCAATTAGCAAAACTATCGCTAGTTCCAGTCTTACATAACTCATCATGGTTCTTAACCAATCCCTGATTTCCTTTTCTGGAAATATCTGCAGGAACATTTAGAACTGTACGACTTTATCCCTGAAGTCACTAGTTTGTTACTTGGTCTTCATGATGTTGCTGATTCACTGATGTTCTCCAACAAACCTCTGAGGCCTTTGTAGCTGGATTTGGATTATTCTTTGGGTGAAATCTGAAAGCAATTCCCTGTGCTGGATTTACACATCACCCTTTTTTTTTAGATTTGTACTTATTTTCAATCTAACATTTATTTTCGTCCTGCACAGATACGTACTTCTAGTTCAATAGGAATTGTGTGAAAATGTGAAAAAGATTATGACTACTTTTGTAAACTGTTGCGAATGACATCTATTTTCAATGCAGCTTTAGATTCAATTCAGGGTCATTTTGATTTTTTTTTTTTTTTAGCTTTAACTGAAGTCAAGGCAAATTTTAGAATAAGAAATCAGCTCATCCATTTATACTCTACCTGTACTTTCACTCTGCAGTCCACTGCTTTGAGGACTTTGGTGTTGTTTATAGGATGGATCTCAATCAGCAGAGTCAGACACTTTGATACTAGACAGGTCAGCATGGTGGAGAAATGTAATAGATATAAAAAAAAACACACTCTATCTGTAAATATTAGATTTTAGATAACTGAAAGGGCAGGTATTTAAGAAGCAGGATGTTGGGTGTTACTTGGTTTGAGACGCTCCTGTCCTCTGGTGTTCTGTGCCAAGCTGACAGCTGAAAGTATAAAAGAAAAGGCCAAAGTAATGCCGGAGAAAAAAAATCCACTATTCATTAATTATGCTTTACCATGCCTGCACAGAATATTTTAGCTGCTTCCCTGGTTTTATTCAACACATTTCCTCCATCATGAAAACATAAAGTCTTACAGCTGAGCGCCTCACCAGATAGACACCCTTAAATTTGATGTGAAGGATGACAATCACGTTTCTTGCTGTTAGATCTTTATCCGTGCATGACAGAAACTCACCTAATAACGTCTCCTCCTTGTTCAAAGAGCAGCTGCTGACACACACCTGTTTGTCGAAAGTGTAGAGGAGCTGACGGGGCAAAATACACAGTAGTTAGTGTGTTGGTGCGCAGCCACTAAATGCAGCACTAATGGAGAACTGTGTGCACATAAACTGGGCACCTTGTTTTGTTTAGTCTTGGGGTCATATTTCCCAATCCTGGTGGTGCCTGTTGCTCCCTTTTAAGAACAAAACAGAGTTGTATTTTAAGGTCGTCAAGCATTTGTGACTAAAAGGAGCTTACAAATCTTGTAAAAGTACTTTAAGTTTATATTTTCTCTTTCTAAATAATTTATGAGCTAAACACCAGGAGCCGCTGGTGAGATGTTACCTGATCTGTAATTAAAAGCAGCCTATGAGGGGTAAGTTTGTTAGGTGTTTGTTAGTACAATACCAGGGGATGCTAAAGGAAAAACAACAACTAAATATGGTGGCGGGAGGTTAATTATTTGGGCTTAATAAACAGCAACTGCAGGACCTGTTTTTATAGCAGTTCTTTTTTTTTTATTAACCAGGAACGCATCTGTATACAAAACTAAGTTAACTGGGACCAACATAATGAACTATCAAAGCAGCTAGTTGTTCTGGCTTGTTAACTTTAGCTAAATAGAAACAAGAAAAGATTTCATTTTACTTTTTCTAAGTTAATGTTGAACTACTTTCCTTTATCTTCAGGCACCATAAACAGGGACTTGAGTTCAAGCAGCACTCACTTCCTTTGCTAATATGCTGCAGTTAATGTTCCTAATCTGCCCAAAGTGCATAGCTATACTTTTCCATTTGGATATGACCTGAATGGAATAAAATACATTACTGACATGTATTAAAAATCAGTTATTTAATAAAATAAAATACCTTAAATAAAAAATGAAATATGCTTGCACTAGGGGGAAAAAAACAAACTCAGTGACTCAAAAGACGTGACAGTCCTCAACCTGTAAGGGCCACATAGTCTTTAGGGGGTCTATCATTAAATATTCATACGGTGAAGAAAAAGAACAGACTATAGTTTCCAATTCTAGAAACGATCCCAAAAATACCCAAAAGTGTCAAACTGATTTATAGCAGAATAAAGAGAAAGTTCCCTTTTTTCCATTTGATAGCACACTCAGGAATGTTGTGCAGACATTTAGCTCATGATAGATTCCATATAGGATGAAACAACCTTTTAAAGGTCATCATATTAAGATATTTCTAATGAAAGAACTATATAAATAAAACCGCAATTTATGATGATTCATGATTTCTGATCCTTAAAATGTTTAATTACAATGTTTTGCTCACATAGAGGACAACATGTTGTTGTCTAAATCCTTGAAATTAAGCAAACATGTTGCTGAAAAAGGATTAAACCTATAAAGGAAAAGGATATAGAATAAAATTTGCATAAAGGGAATCTTATGCAGAATGTGAAAAGACTCAGATATAGTGAGTGACGGAGAGCTTACCTTCCAAGAATAAAGCATGCTCCCATCTCTTTCAGTGTTAAGGATTCGAGTGTCCACATCCTCTGAGTATTCTGGTGGTAAAGTATTATTATCAAACAGTGCAGAGGATCCATATCTCCTTTACTGTTCTACTTATATTCTCAATTAGATTTACATTTGGATTTTTACTGGACAATCCTAAAACATTAATGCATTAATTAAAACCCTTATATTAGCTGTGGCTAGATGTTTAAGATCATTCATCTGATGGAAGGTAAAATCCAGCCCTGATCTTTTGTGCTTTGTTTTTTACAGGTTTCTCTTAATATTAACCTGCATTTAGTCCCATCTCACTTCCCATCAACTGCTTTATTGTCCCTACTGATGAATCTTCGTCCCCCAACAATGATTTTCCCGTTTAACCTTTTTATCTGCACTGCCCTTTGAGTTGCAAGAGGCTGTTTTGGTCACTAATATTTACTATCAAATCTCTAAAGCCTGATATTGAATAATTTGAAAAAATGTGAACTGTAAAAAGGGATGAATACAAACACATGTCACATTATTCATTTTAAAATGATTCAGAAGAATCTAAGACTGATGACTGTTCTC
>JAUZNJ010088752.1:0-22795 GCA_034780135.1 Jordanella pulchra | reverse complement strand
TGCCCGTCTCATTTTGACTCTATGGAAGATGCCACAGTCTCCAGCTTTTAAAACATGGAGAGAGAGAATGACTGAAATCTTCCAAAAAATGCTTGGAAGATTAAATAACTACTCTGAGGCTGCAACAGAAGAATGGGACAGTTTTAGTGCCTATGTTTCCACTACATTGCAACAGTGATAACGTGAAACAACATCGAGGTTGCATTCACATTTACACATAAACATATTAAATTTAGCAGTACCAAATTCTGAACTAAACCTGGGTAAGACCAAGATTGGTCAAGTTAAGTGGGACTCAATTAGCTGCCTGATCTGTATTTATTTGGGTAGAACCAGGACAACGTGTGTCGGATGTGAATGCTCCTTACAATCACCAATGTTTATATTCCTCACTGGTTTTGTTTCTGTTTGTTGTTTTTGTTACATGTTCATAAAACAAAATAAAAACTTTAATTACAAAAAAAAAGATGAGCTTCTAAACTGTTCCAGAACTGGACGCTGCAGACAGAAACACATATAAACTTCCTCATGGTCCTTACAGCTGCTATTCTAAGTTTCCCCTCAGGCTGTAGCCTCGTCCTCTACTTAAAAAGCATTGAATGTTGAACAGTAACAACTTGTTATTGGCTTTGAACATTAATTGTATTAAAATCAGATGTTCAAAATGTTAGGAATTTAGACTATGGGAACAAAGTACTTGTGTGAACATGGGAGTCGGCTTTATTGATAATTATTATTGCTCACTTTTGCAGTATTTTGATGGGATAAAGCAAGCTCTTATAGTTGTTACTAGGGGTTAGCGCTGTTGCCTTGCAGCAAGGAGGTTCTGGGTTCAATCCCGGCCCGGGGTCTTTCTGCAGGGAGTTTGCATGTTCTCCCCGTGCATGCGTGGGTTCTCTCCGGGTGCTCCAGCTTCCTCCCACAGTCCAAAAACATGACTGTTAATTGGCATCTCTCAGTGCCTAGGTGTGTGTGTGCATGGTTGTTTGTCCTTGTGTGTCTACGTGTTTCCCTGTGACAGACTGGCGTCCTGTCCTGGGTGTACCCCGCCTTACGCCCATGGTCTGCTGGAGATAGGCACCGGCCCAACCGCGACCCTGACGGATGAAGTGGGAAGCAGCTAACTTTGATGGAAGTGAAGGACAGATGTGAAGATTTTCTAAGTAACAGTGGATCCAAAAATACCTCCACAAAAGAACACTTGTTAGGTAATAATTCAGTGCTGTTACTGTTATCGGTATTGGCTGATCCCTAGTAGGTCAATATCTGTAATGGCTTATCATCTAAGACATACTTGTTTTATTTATTATTGCCAGATTTTTAGATACTTTCTTTTGTCTTGAAAACATGACAGTACTACAGAGCCTCCTTGGACATGTTTTCTTACATTTCAAAAGAGAAATCTGATTTTCCTAAATCTTAGAAAAAAAATAAGATCAATAAATGTATTTAGTGGTATAAAACTATTTTGAAACAGTGTCACAATAGAATAGGGAGTTTTCCCCTCCACTGTCGCTACATGCATGCTCAGTGTGAGGGATTGCTGCTGAGTCGATGCAATCAGCTGGTTTTTCTTAGATAGAAAAATTGAACCAATGTGACAGGATGAATTGATTGAATTGTCTCTGTAAAGTGCCCTGAGGTGACATGTCTTGTGAAATTGGAGCTATATAGATAAAAATGAATTGAATTGAATAAAACAACTTCAAGCCATTAATACCAGAAAACTGTTTTGAATTCACATGCATAGTAGGTTGATGAGACTGCAAAGCAAGGCATTTGTATTCTTTTATTAATACATATTTTTCTTATGTTAGCTCATCATCTTAGACTATTTGGTGTGGATGCATCTAAATAAAAAATATTTAAAGCAGTTAAATAAGGGTGAAATATAACAACACGGGTTTAAAATCTAAAGGGATCTGCAAAAAATGTTATGTAGACATTCCAGACCTGAAGTAGTGCAGCATGATTTAATGTAGGGAGGAGACAGAAGAACTGACTGAAGCATAACTAATACAAAATGGATAATTTTGGAATAAATACCAGTAAATTAAAAACCGTTTTTCATGTTTCTTGTGAATGTATTTCCTATCCGACCAGTTGGTGGCGGTAGTACGACTATAGTCTACCTGACAAGCGCCGTTAAAAAAACAAAAACAAAAACAGAAGGAAGAAGAAGAAAAGGAGGACACGTCACTGAGGTTATACCGGAGACAGAAGATGGCTAGCACGGACAGTTTTCGCTTGTAAGTATTTCTAGTGACTTTATTTTGTGTCCATTTTCAGTGCAATGGTTCTGGAAGCTCTGTGTGGACCTGACTGGACGGTACCGACTGTGCTTGGCTCGCTTTGACGTTAAATTGAGTTTTTCCCACTAGGCTAACGGAAAAACTGACACCGGAGAAAGTTTGTATTTCAAGAGTAGGTTGGTGCCGTTTAAAGTCAACGGTGGGCCTTTGGAGCATCGAAGCGTTTGCTGAAGGTTCTGGAGAAGCTGGGCTTCTTGTTTTAAGCAGCAGAACCAGAACACTGTCGGTACCACCAGCTGGTTACTCTGATATTCCGCTGACGTTGGTGTAACGATAACAGCTGTTTTTGTTCTGGTTCTTGGTCCTTTTCACCTGCTGTTGGTTCGATTATGATGAATTGATCCTAAATATTCCTGTTGATCGTTTCCAGGCACATCACAGCGGAGACCTTCTACATAGAGCCGTGTGATGAAGGCTCCACGGACGTCCTCCTCATCGACAGGGTTTCTACTGACATGTCTCTCAGCGGTAAGCCTCTGCAGATCATCTCCCTTCTTTTGGGTTTGTCCAGGATGCATTCAGAAGTCATCGGTCAGAAAATGTTTTATAAAAAGTAAAGGAAAACCTGCTGCAGAGTCAGGAGCTCCCAGATTGGTTTTACATGAAACAACAGAGCAGCTTTGTCTGAGCATAAAGCAAAATGACAAATATTTACAAATGCAGAGCTGGAAGAAAACATCCTTATAAACCTTCATAGGACGCATTTCTCTAAGATCTTTTCCACCATAGGAAGAGCCATTGGCTAGAGAGGACATTTATATTTCAATGAAAATACAAATGCAAGTAAAGAACTGTAATAGTAGCCATCCAACTTGTGACAAACAATTACACCTTTCGCTATGTTTGTAGTATAAACTATGATCTAAATACTGCATGAAATAAAATGTGTTTGTTGTTCTATTATATTCCAGATATGATGAATTCATATTTTACATGCAAATATTCTATTGATCCTGTTGGTTGGAGTCTGAAGGCAGCTGAAATGAAGCTTATGGCAAACATGCAATAAGAGAGAAATGGGGAAAGAAATCAGATTTTTATTTAAAAAATCCTTCATGAAAGACGGAGGAAAACCGCTTTCATTGATATCAGTAGCTCATAGAACATGTGAAGATTCAGGTCAGCTGGTATCACTTCTAGTTTTGAAAAGGTGATTGAACTCTTTTTACTTTGATCGGCCATAACGTCCTGCAGAAAGACACATGCTGTGATCATCACCTTTAGTGCAAATATAGATTGTTACTCGTAAGGTTTCAACCAATTCTGATATCCTGGAACTAAAAGGAGACGATCAGTGGAAACTGTCAAAGAAAGTCCAGCATGTGCCTGAATGTTGTCCTGCCGCCTCTATGGAGGCTGCTGAAGGAGTTTACGTGCTGAAACCGAGACATTTCGACCCAGACTGGGTGTCTAGAAGAGCTGCAGAGATTTCACTGTTAGTCTTTGGCAAAACATATGGATAAGCTGAAATATTGCAGGAAGTATAAGGATCAGGGATAATGGCTTTTGTCATAAATCTACCTCCAGAGATTTCAGAAGATCTTAAAGCAAAGCATCTGAAAAGGAAAGGAACACTGAAAACCTACTATTAGTTGGGTGTCATGACGACAGTAATCGTCTGAGACGATCTTTGGTCGTTGGGTTAAACAACAGTTTTCTGATTAACATGCGTTTTCCACTGGAGTTGAAAACTTTCCTTCAAGTGAAATTATTTTTAACTGGGTTTTTTAGAAATCAAATGTTCTGGCCCAAGACAAAGAAGCATCTGATCTCATTCAGAACCAGGATGGACCCGGTCTGTGTGGAACAAAATGTTAATGCAGGTTGAAAATGCAACCTGGTTCTTCAGTGAAGCAACTGAAAGAATGTAGGTTGTCCCATAAATAAATAAAAGTCTGTGTCATTTTCAAAGTAGAACTGCAGCGTTTGTCTCTGAGCATTAGAATAACGGAGAGCTTCAGCTGGACTCCAGCAGAACTCCTGAGAATCGGACCTGATTCGGTTCTCATCTCTGTGAGCAGAGCAATGAATGAATCATTTCAATCCAGGAAAATTACAAGTGTAGCTCAAACATTAGGTTTAATTAGTGGGAAAACAGTGGCAGATTATTTGTAAACGGGGAATGAAAAGTGAGAATTTCTTCCTTTTTCTATGATGTGTTTCGTAGAATTATTTGAATGTTTTTCCTTTTAGATATTATCACATTTTTTAAAGTTGCTTTGTATATTTTTTACAAGATTTTTTGTTGTTTGTCATAATTTCAGTGATGTTATAGAAGTTCTTCAGAAAAGTATCTGAGCCTAGAGAAAAGGATTTGATCAGTTAAATGAAGGTTAATCAGTTGTAAGCTGTGGCTGTTTCTTTACTATTTTATTTACTCTCTTTATATCAGTTACTATTTCAAACTTAATACACTTTGTATTGTTGGGATTGTATCAGATGCTTTCTAGTTGAGGGCTGCGCTGCTCTTTCACTGCTTCCTGAGAATCAGGTTAACAGTTTAGCAACACATCAAGCTGCTTTTGATGATTCTTCACAAACCGTAAAACACTTTATTCAGGTTGGGAACGTTCTCGCTCTCCTCTCTGTCCAGACCCCCAGTCCGTCCTCTCTAATCAAACTTTATTGGAAACTTCTGGCAATTTTATTTACAAACTCTTTAAACAAATAAAAACAAAGACCCGATGAGCTACTGCAAAATGTAATTTCCCTCTGGGATTAATCGTGAAACTTTGGTGTTTTTCTTTTGTTTGAATTGCTTCAGTTTTTAACCAGCCAGAAGCTGAAGTTCAAATATTTAGAAAAAGTCCAATTTTTAAGTGGGATTGTTTGGAAGTAATAATCCGCTCTTGGTTTTATTGTCGGCCTCATATGATGGAGAAGGTTTCTGCTGATAAATGTTGGTTTCGGCCTCCTGACTTCCCTGCTTGGCTTGTTTTCACTTTTGGTTGTAAAGGTTGGACCACTGTCTGTGTTTTATCACATGCTCAATGTGAGCAGATATGATCCTGTGAATATAAAGCGCTTCTGGTTTTAATGTGAAAAGCTGGGCTGTAGTTTGTTTGATGGCGATCTACTAGGATAGATCTAGTTTTCTAGATTTTCAGGGTTTCCGTTGATGTTTTTACTTCACAGCTTCCTGATGTTGCTTCCTGCAGCTTCATTCTGCTGTTACTTTGGCAGACGATAAGTCTGTGATCCACAGTCAGTGAAACAAACGTGTCTGACTGTTGGTAGAGTGGGATTGTTCCTCCAACCTCACCGAGTCTTTAACCTTTAGTCCTAAATAGGATTCATGTTTCTTTTCCCTGTTTTCAGCTGTGTGTTTCAGAATAAGTGGCTCTCCGTGGACTCATCCGTTATTTATGACCTTCTGTTTTCTTTTTTGAAGTTAATAAATAGTTGATGGTGATATAGATATCTTATATGTTTCTCCTGCTGTGACCCTCAGTGAGGAGCGCTGTTCCTGGGTCAGCTGAAACCAGGTCAGTATGTGGAGTTATGGGAACCATTCGTCTGCCAGCAGGTCAGTCCGGGTCAAACTGAAGCGTCACCTGGTTGATGAAAGAGGGTCTCATTTCTGAATCTTTCCAGGTATGTACCTGATAGTCATCACAAAGAAGACCAAGGTGGGAGATTTACTGGGACATGCTGTTTGGAAAGCCCAGAACTTCGACATTATTTCTTACCAAAAGACTGTGCTACACCTGAACGAGGACCAGGTGGGTTATATTTGACCACCGCTGACTATGTTTGAAGATCTGTTCTCACATTTCCAGATGGATATTAAATGAGCTAAAACCAACAAGGCTTTGTTCTTCAGCAGCAGAGGTCTTTACTCTATGAAATCTTAAAGAAAAACGAAACATTTTCCAGCTGTTTGAGCAGATTTTAGTTGATGCTCTTTGTTTAGGAAAATTAGGATTAGGAGCTTTTAATCAGTGTTTTCTTTGGATATATTTATATGATATGATTTAAATTTGATCAATGGCTGAAAGCAGAGAATCAAACATTAAAACGACCAAAGGTTTAAACTAACAGTGAGAATCAAGATGTTGATTCTTCAATGAGAAAATATCTTTTCAGTTCTTGAATGTCTGGTGATTTTCTGCGTTGGAGGCTGCATAAGATCATCAATGGTAGAAATAAACACAAACCTGAGATGGATGTTTGAAAGCTTTTGTTTCTGTGCTTCACATCAATCCCTGTAGGTGGCAGCAGAGCTGCTTATGTTTTCTCTTAATGCATCACTTCTCTTCAAAGAGCTGCTTGGCTGGAGCGAAGCTTCACCCGCTACTAGACTAAGAAACAAAACCCAAACTTCACGTCTGAGTTTTACTTTCTTTTAACTGAAACGTCTTCAATGATTTGATTTACTTTTAGCTTAATAAAAGTGTTAGTTCTGCTTCACTTTAAGCCTCTCTGTCAAACAGGGCTGTGTGGTACCAGGAGCAGCATGTTTTCCTGTCTGCAGACGGACAGAAGGTTCAAACCCTGTTTGTTTTATTCAACAACAGTGAGAACTATTGAAATAATGTGGAATCAGACATATCTGAAGTATGGTACCGGTTGAAGGTAGAATATTGACCCCCATCATCATCATCCTAGAATCTTCATCGGCAAAAATAAACCAGCTTAGATGTTTTTAAAAATGGAGGTCAGCGTTACCTCTGCATGGTTCTAAAGGGTTTGAGTTAAGAGAGAAAAATAAAGGAAAAGGACACATTTATACGCTTCTTTTAGACCCTTATTTTGCAGCGTGTAACGTCTGAGATCATGAGTGAACCTCCAGCTAAGCTCTCAGCCTGGCATGTCGCTGTATCTATCCTCTGTTGCCACTGGCTTTATCATGATGTGGGATTTTCCATGAATGTTGAGCTCTGCTCTGTTCCAGTCCTTCGTTCATCTGTTTAACCCACAGATTTGTGTGATTGTTCAGTGAACACTGGGCTCAGTCTTCAATAAGACGTTGGTTTTAATGAGTTCACATGTTCAGTTAGTCTGAAAGCCATTTTCTCTCAACAAGTAAAGTTCTGATATTTGGTTATTTTGAAAGTGATGTTTTATTGCCTGATTTTTATGTTAAACAGCTGAAGGTTAGTTATTGCTGAGTATAGAAATGGCTGCCAGCACGACACCTCCCAGCTCCACGGTTGTTTTTACTTCTCATTAACATTTGTGATTTCTATGGACTCATCGCATATATGTTGTTGTTGTTTTTTATTTGTTTTACTGCTTTCTGCAACAAGATGTGTTGTTTAAAAGTTTTATGAGCAGAGAATTAAAGCAGATCCTGGAAAGAAACAGATGTTCACATCCATGGATGTTTTCTGTCGCAGATGCAAGACAACAAAACCTTCCTGTCAATGATCAACGCTGTGCTTCATACGGATGGCTTCTACTTTGCGACAGACTATGACCTCACTCACACTCTGCAGCGCCTGGCAAACACAAGCCCAGATTTCCAAGACCTGAGTCTCCTGGAGAGGGTATGAGACGAGCAGCCTCCCAGTGATCAGCATTTCATTCAGAGCTGACACTGAACATCCCTCTGTGTTATTAGACAAGGTTTTCATTCGTCCCACCGCCTGCTCACATTGTAGTTTTTGCTCTAACAACATTTTTATGTCTCAGAATTTCATTCCTCAGCAGCACCAGTGTATCTGAGTTAGGATGCTCTCAAAGGCCTCTGTTATTCATGTCGGTTAACCCCCCCCCCCCCCATTTAAGAAAATCTCTGGATTATTGCATCAAAGCAACATTCAGAACAACACAGGCGTTGATCCAAAACTCTACTATTATATCACATCTTCCACTTCAGTTGTTTGTGTTATTATTACCATCATTTCAAACTTAACATTGGCTTTGATACACGCCGATAAATGTTGTTAAAACTTCATTACGCAGCCATGAATAAACACAGGCCTAATTTGCAGTGGAAGCTAGGAGAGCTAGTACTATAAACATTGTTTTCAGATTCTTCCAGTCTATAAACATTCCTTCTGGATTATCCAACACAAAACATGCAAGTCACAGACTGAGGTTTACCTCTGCAGAAAACTGGCCTTTCTCTGGATCTCTGGGCTCCACTTGATGCCCTGGGTCTGAGGCAGGGTCAAAGGTGAAAAGGTTAAACGCCATGTTTTCTACAGCTTATAGACGTGTTTTAATGGGTCACATTTCATTCAAATGTAGCAGATGAACCAATCAGGGAAGCCTTGTCATCACCGGCGCTTTGCCTGCAGGTGTAACCAAATGGTGTGTAAAAAAATAAATCTCTGGCAAACAATCCGTGACCTAAAACAGCAGAAATGATGTCTGGTTTAGAGTCAGACGACACTTGGATGGAGGTAGGATGAGAAGATGAGACACGACTGTCGCAGCCTCCAGCCCAGCCGGCCGGGAGCGAAGAGAAAGGTTTGCGGACCGACCGTGTTCCAGCACGGCTCGGTGAGGCTGTTCACTGCCTTTCAGTGGATGCTGGTTGTTAACAGACTGCAGAGGGATCCTTCGCTATCCCTGGGAGGGATTGAAACAGCCGCTGCTGCTACTGAACGACCCTGACTTCCTGTATCAGAGCTGCTGCTTGGACTGCGGCCCCTGGATGACAGCGTATTATGCAGCACCTTCAAGGCAATGCAGGGATTGGCTCATTGGTTTTTAACACTTTATCACGCATTAACATTAAAACCAGACATAGGTGGGATTTCTGCCCCGGTTCCTTTAAGGATTTTATTCCAGTGTGTTCTGCTGGTAGTGAGATGTTCTCAACATGCAGGTTAAAGCCTAAAGACCTGCGAGTTCGTCTCCGTTCCAGAAAACCTATGAGTGTCAGTTTACTGTGTTGAAGTCCTCGGATTTATTAGGAAAACATCACTTATGATTGTTATTATAACAACAATCGTTTTAAAGCGGGAATATTTTCTATTAGATGGAGAATTTCTCACACTTCCAGGATCGTTTTTTTTTATTGTCTGAACTATTTTTGGTTTTATATCTGCCTGTAATCTGTTTATTTCAGGCCGATCAGCGTTTTGTTTGGAACGGTCACCTGTTACGGGACTTTATGACCCAGCCGGAGGTAAGACACGGTACACTGCTGCTCCACCTGCTCTTTAACTCCCAGCTGACCTGCTTAACACTCACTGGCTCTGAGAATCAAACATTAATTAGATGGTTCAAAGTTCCTGTTATCTAATATTACGTCCTGGGACTCCCTGGAGAAAGTTTATCACTCTGTGGCGTCTTATCCTGTCGAACTGAAGGATGCTGCTACTTTTAAGGCATCATATAGACGTTAATCTTCATTTGCGGCTGTTTTTTCTGGTTAACCTTGTTTGTTACCTGATTGTTTTCCAAGTGGGAACACTGGTTTTGGTTCCGCTGGGTAAAAAAACAGACTGGATCCATCCCAGTGCGAATGCTGAGGTGTGTTTGTCCATTTTTATTCCATTCAGAAAACAACCAGGTGTTGACAAGGAAGGAAAATTCAGCCTTTAGTTTCAGCCTCTTCAGGGAAAGTAGAATAAAATGATCCAAAGCTCGGTCAGCTGTGTTAGATGCCTCCTGTAGAGACTGCAGAGGTGAAAAGAATGGGAATGAATCCAAATGATAAGCATGTTAATGACAGAAACACAATGCATACATTGGGGGGGGGTTGTCTTGATGAATTCCAACCACAGTAATGTTTCATCTCCTGATTTACAGCTACACAGGTTTGTGTTTCCTGTTCTTCACGGCTGTATCCTTTTCTCTGCACCTTCCTTCACATAAAACCATCCTGTCAGCAGGTTTAACCATGAAAAGATAAAAACTTTTACACAACATTGGTCCTGCAGCGCATCAGAGGAAGTTTTCTTCTCAGGTTTTATGAAATGTTTATTTCAAAAGTAAGAGACGTCAAGCTTTGGGACTGGATGACATCTACAGTTACAAAACATGGAGGATGTGGAGCAGACTGTTGACACAGATGGTGGCTGAAGTCAGAGCAACCATCACGGGATATTTGTTGCACATTAAAGATGGCCTGTGCAACAGAAAGCTGGATTATTTGAACTCTTTACATAAGCTTCATAAGCTGTGTAAACAATAAAAAGCTACACCTGTTTAGTAAAAGTCATGAAAAGCTGCAGAGTTGTTCTGGTTTCATGAGTGGTAACATTAAGCTGTCATTTACTGGATTTACAGGAACACTCCATGAGGTCAAAGGTGATGCAGTGCATTGAGTGAAGTTTCTGTTTGAATCTGTTGTTTCCTCCATTTACTCCTGATTCCATCAGCTGCTGTTGTTGCTTCTTAACACATCTGCCTCCCAGTCATCACCATTAAATCCAGCTGCATCAATGGGAAGCTGTTTGAGTGGATTATAATCTCCAGACGAAGCTGTTTCAGAGCCGGCGTCCGCTACTACGTCCGAGGTAACGATCTGATGCTCTGCTCAGACACTTTATAAATATTAGACTCTATAAAAGAGTAATTCTCCTCAAAGTGATCAATGCAATCAGTAAAACTGCATCCAACATTGCTTTGTGTATTAATCTGTCGGATGAACTGAGTTTTTTCTATGGTTTAATGCTAACAAGTTCACATTAGCAGCTGAACTTTACTGTTTATACTCTTATCTACAGTCATTTAGAGCTAAATTGACGTAGTTTTTGTAAATGACCGTTTTTAGAGACCGCTGCTAATAAGTGGTTAAATATCTCAGCGTGTTACAAGCCATGTTCTCAGGGCTTGGATTGTGTTACTTTTACACAGGTATTGATTCGGAGGGTCACGCTGCCAACTTCGTGGAAACGGAGCAAATAGTTCAGTACAACAGTTTCAAGGCTTCATTCGTCCAGGTGAGTCAAACGGAACCGAACCACAAACAACAGACTCATTGAGGTGAACGCGGCGTGTCGGCGCAGCAGAGAGCCACGCACTCGGCTTCACATAGAGGGACAGCATCGCTTTTCAAGCTGTCCATCATTTCCTCTGGATACACAATACTGACGAGGAAGAAACAGGAAATCAGCCTCCAGGGTCAAAGTTCTTCTCACATCCTCCTCCAGACTAGGCTGCGTCTTCTGCTTGCTGCTCTTTCCATCAAAGCCCATAGCTGTTCCTTCCTGTTCGCTCGATCAGAAGTTTTCATGCTTGATACCTGATTAAATGACCCGTAAGCAGCGCTGCTGATGTCATCACGTCTTAGGAGACCATAATGTTGCATTTAATTCTCACATTGTGGTATAAAGTTTTCTAACCTGCATGGCTGCTTTGGAGCTTATTTTCTGCCATCTAATGGCTGGATATGTTTATTCTGCGATCTGCTGTGTACTCATGGGCATCATGCCTTCTGCCATCATGTGGGTTGTAAAGCTTTATAACTGTTTGTTACCTTGAATCTATGGTTCCATGTTACTAACAGAAGAACCAACGTGTGTGAGCTCTTTAGTTGTGTGATTATGCGATGTGTTTATTTTCCCAGACCAGAGGCTCCATCCCTTTCTACTGGTCTCAGAGGCCTAATCTGAAGTATAAGCCAAAGCCACAGATCAGCAAGGCGGTTAACCATGTGAGTGTTTCACCAAACCAAACTTTGTACATCCTGGTTCTGTTCAATGTCTGATGAAGTTTCCTTCTTGATGTTCATCCCAGTTAGATGGATTCCAGAGGCATTTCGATTCCCAAGTCATTCTCTATGGAAGACAAGTCATTTTGAACTTGGTGAGTAATTTTATAACAGCTTATAGTGGTTTCTGGTGCCTGTATGTATAGCTTACAGCCAACATGGTCGGGATTTCACCCACCAGCTGTTTGGATCCTGGGGGTCCTGGGGAGTTCACAGATAGAAAAACATTTCTAGGTCGTCCTCCAGGTCAATATGCTTGGAAAAGCTTTGAAGACAGGAGCCCAGGAAAGCCTGACCCAACCTTCAGACTGGCTAATGTGAAGGAGCAGTGGTTCCTAGCCCAGCCAGTCACTGACGAACACCGACACAGGGCCTAAAGCAGACTGGAGCAATCGCAGCACAGGAGGCGGGCCCATAATGCAACAGTGCTTCTCTGTAAAACCGCAGCTGCAACGGAGCAATGTGTAATCATTTCCTTCATTATGTCCCAAATGAGCTGATATTTCTTTAACATTTCAACAACTGGCTGCTTTTCTTTAAAACAACAACGGCACATTTTTACCTCCATCAGTTCTAAACATTTTCTGCTATCTGCTGCTCTCTAAACTGTTTTGATGTGTATCCAGTGTCAGACAGGACCAGTGTTTTCATGCTGTTCTCTGCCTTGCACAGTCCTGGAGGGGGGGGGTGATGTCAGTAAATCCCAATCATTTGAATCATATTTGTAACTGTTGAGCTTTTCAGTGTTTGCTTTGAATTCTGTTACATGCAGTTACCTGGAAGACACTGAAAAGAAATGGTAGTTTCATCCCTTCTCATTCATAAATACTAAACAATATAGTGATAAAGAGTGAAGCCAGTGGAGCCAAGATTTAAGAGCTTCCAGTTACAGGTGTTGATTCTCAGCTGGAGCTCCAGTGATCCGAGGTATTCGTACCTCAAACATGTTGGTTCTGCTGACAACAGGAACTAGGAGATAGCTGGATTGATCGTTCATCTCATGGCTGTTCTTCCACAGATCAACCAAAAAGGTTCAGAAAAACCATTGGAGCTGGCATTTGACAAGATGGTAACCAGCTCAGGTAACGGGATGATCAAGTAAGCCTTGGACTGGTTTCACTTCTGCATTCACTCAGCCTTATCTGTGTGGTTCTGAAACTGATGTAGAGGTTTGTTGATGGATCGTTCTCTGCAGGTACATAGCGTTTGACTTTCATAAGGAGTGTAGTCGGATGCGGTGGCACCGCCTTCAGATCTTGCTGGACATTGTTTCTGAAATGCAGAGTGAATTTGGGTCAGTGTTATTCAGACACTTGGAATGATCCTCTAGGAGGTGCGGGGCGTCATGGTGAGCTTTATGGTTTCAGGTATTTTCTTGTGGATGCTGAAGGGAAGGTCCTGTTAACCCAAGAGGGAACATTTCGGAGCAACTGCATGGACTGTTTGGACCGTACCAATGTGATCCAGAGTCTGCTGGCTCGACGAGCCCTTCAGTCTCAGCTGCAGGTATCACTAAACATCCATGATTTCACCATTTCAGTAATTTCATTTGAGACGAAGGACGCTTAACCCATAAATGTCTGTTGTTGCAAATATGCATCAAACTGTTTGTATTGCATGAAGAGCCTGAATCAGGGGTCACCAACGTGGTGCCCTCAGTGTCCCCTGAAAACTCACCAGTGGGCGAGTCGGCGTTCACCTCAAACACAATAAACATAGTTTTATTTTTTTCTGTTAATTTCTAGTTTTCTTTTAAATGTTTTGAAATCTCTATAAATGCTCTTTATTAGTGGTTCTCAACCCTGCATGTTTTAGGTCAGTCCTTGCTGCCTGACTCTAAGGAATCTGACTTCTGCAGCAGTTGATGTCTTTGCAATCCTTAGAATCAGGTGTGCTGCAGCAGAGAGACGTCAGAAACATGCAGGGCAGCAGGATGCAGACGCTCTTCTCTATATCATTAACATGATGCAACGCTCTATAAATGATTAACAAAGAGCAGCACAATAAAACAAGGTTTGGGGAGCTGTTCTGTTTTCAGAAGACGTCGAGGGCCTCCATGTGGTCCTTGAGGGCCCCTTGCATCGGCCACCCCTGTTGTGTGTATGTTTCTTTCAGATGCTGAAATCATGATAACAACCTCAGTTTTAGATGCAGCTAAATGTTACGAGGAATATTCAGAAAGCTTGTGACATTTCGATCCCATTGCTTTAATATTCAGTGCAAGGATTCCTCCTGAAATGTTTCAATGAAACGAGCAGCGATCGCTCAGCAAATCAGACACATGAAGCCATGTTTGACTTTAAACATGCTGAGAGGAGCAGTGGAAGTGTAAACAGCACCAGGTCACTGCCTCAGTGAATGGGTGTGGTGGAGTCAATGACTTATGAGATTGTTTTTAATTTGGTTACATGCAGAGAAAGTTCTAGGCTTCATATTATGAAACACAAGCGACATTTAAACATTACATGTCAGACTTTAGAAGAAACGTCTTGCTTCTGAAAAATGTTAAAGGTTTCATGGTCTTAATTCTTGTCCCTGCAGAAAATGGGACTTCTCCATAAGGGCCAGAAAGTTGAAGACCAGACGGATTTTGAGAAGATTTACAAGAATGGTGAGCATTTCCTCTTCCAGAGGTAGATTCAATATATCCTCCATTTTCTATCATGCAGTATTATGACAACAGCGTCTCTTATAATGACAGTTAGACCTTTGTGTCGCTGGCACAGTTTCAAACATGTGAGGAATGCGGTGCACAGGGTATCTGAGGGGCCCCATGCTGTCCAGCCTGTTGCATGGCACATGTCAAACCTTCTGGTGAACAGACATGTTGCCTTCATGCAGGATAAAGAGAAAACAGGACATTTCACTGTTAAAGTGTTGAAATGGCTGAAATTTATCACCTCCCTTTGAGTCCCTGGATCCTGTCTGAGAAGGTTGTGTGCAGTGACCTGCAGGCTGGATGGACGTCCTTCAACGAGTCTCCCCTCAGTGTTGGGATTAGATTACTGAGCAGGAGCCTCACTGCTTTTATTTCTGTAGCTTTTGATGTTTCATGTCATTGAAAGTTATTAGTTTTGTGAAAATGATTTATGAAATACTTAAGTTTGACTATTGGACCATTTTTATGAAGTAAAAAAGTAGAAAGTTATTACCCCCCCGAAGGACCGGGCAGCCATGCCTTCTGTACAGCTGCAGGGAAAGAGGGGCGTGAATATAGTAGGACTCCCAAAATAACTTCATATAATTAATAAAAACAATGAATTATTCAAAGGAACCCATTTATATCAAATCAGCATGATATCGCATTTTCCTAAAATGTCACCACTAGTTTCAGCTCCACCTGCTCCTTGTAGCTTCAACAGACCATAATAATGATGATGATGGAAGTTTAAAGTCTGAAAGTATGTTGAGAGAAAAACAGTCATACTTTTCCTTTGTAGACAAAAACACAGAAACGTCATTTGGCCAAGAAAAAACTGAGCTGTGCTAAATGCTAAGCTAACGCTAAAGGCTAGTTAAGCTGTTGGTCTGAAGCTCCTCCTTCACATCAGAGCCGTTTTCATCTGCTCAGTCAGGTCATAAACAGAGAAACAACAAACAAACCAGTGTTTTCTGCTGGACTCAGACTGAAGCTGACAATTAAAGCTCTGCTGCTTTAGTTGATGTGGAAACATTAAGCAAGATGAGCCAAAACCCCCAGAAATGATAACGTATTGTTTTCAGTTTAAAGAGCTGCTGCTGAAGAGTTTGGATTTGACTCAATCTTTGCTTAAACTGAAACAATCTGGGATGAAATGAACAGACGGTAAATAAAATGACTTTATGGCTCAAAGGTAAACATTTCCCTGCAGGATTCAACACTTGCAGTTACACTTATCTGATCCACAGTTTTAGCAAACCGTGGATCAACAATGAGGCTGAAACCTCTGAGGGACAGAAACTGAACAAAGGCCAATAAGTTTACTGAATAGATATCCAATGTTAACCACATGTACTAGTATTTAATTCACTTTATTTTCTGTGTATTTAATCACGTTTCTGAAATTCTTTCATTGATCCGTTTCTGCTTTTTTTGCTTTCATTCGATCCTCCGTTAGCTTAGCCCTCCTTATGGGTAGTAAAATGGTGTCAAGTATTTTGTATTTATTTCTTATATTTGGTGACGGGAGTTTGGCTCACTGATGCAGGCGGCGTCTTGTTCTCCTTCACAGCCTGGGCAGACAATGCTGATGCTTGTGCCAAGCAGTACGCTGGAACTGGGGCCTTAAAAACAGACTTTACCAGGTAAGTATCCAGGTAAAATCATTCCTCTGTTGTTTCCAGGTGCAGCTTTTTGCTCCTTGTCAGATTTGCTGTAAAATCAAAGTCAGTTCTAGTGTCTGATGGATAGGCTGGGTACTTTAGAGAGGATGATTGATTTTTGTCACACTGCTGAGTGGGATGCTTCCATTGCTCCTCTTTAAACTGTGTTTGACTCGGAGATGTAGGTGAAGTGTGAGGAAACTGGTCGGCTGGAACTAAACACTTGGAGGCGGCAATTTGTAGCTTATGTGGCGACAAACAGCCACATCTGTGTTTGCTGCTGTTTGTAATGAACAGCTGTGGCTGTGATCATGTTGTGTGGGATGTTGACCTACATCCTGTCTTCAGGACGGGGAAGAGGACAGTTTTGGGCGCTATGATGGACGGCTGGAACTCTGCCATCAGATATTACAAGAACAACTTCTCTGATGGCTTCAGACAGGTGAGTCCCCCCCCCACAGCTCCATTTCCTGTCGCTACTTCCTGGTTGTTTGGTCAGTCTGCAGCATTTCTGGGTCCAGTATTGTTGGCTTTTGAACATCTTTGGTTGCTAACCTGAACCACTAGCTTAGAGTAACGATAACGTTCCTCTCCAGACAGGAAGTTAGGACTCGTTAATGAAAGTGATTCTGTTCCTCACTGACCAGCAGCGTTCAGGTCCAAAGGAATAAAGTCTCTCCTGTGTGTCTATTTGAACCCAGGACTCCATAGATTTGTTCCTTGGGAACTACGCTGTGGATGAAGCCGACTGGACCCCCCCACTGCGGGACCGCAAAGACTGGAAGTTTCTAACCGTAAGAAAATATCTGGAATAAAACAACAGAGAGTTTTGTAGCTGTATTGATGGAGATTTTTGTTTGTTTCTCTTGTTCCAGCTGCCCATCGTCATGGTTGTAGCTTTTTCTATGTGCATCATCTGCCTGCTAATGGCTGGTAAGACGGACCAGTACTTTAAGTGATTGTGTTTGGATGACATGATGAAGCTCCATCCTCTGTTTTGGAGGCAGACAGTCAGAGCAGCACACATAGACTCTGTAAATGACTAAACCAACATCACTTCTGTCCCCTTTTAGTGCAGGTTCTCCATGTGTCTGCTGAGCCCAGGCACTTAGAGGCAGAATCTGTGCTGTGATTGTCTAAAGATTTATTGAAACCAAACCAGACAGAGCAGTGTTTCAGAGCCAACATGTGGCCAGACCTGATGGGCCTGTCATTTTCTTGCAGGCGACACGTGGACTGAGACCTTGGCTTATGTGCTGTTCTGGGGAACATCCAGCGTTTTGACCGGGGGCCTGATCCTGTTCAACGGACGAGACTTTGTCGATGCTCCTAAGCTGGTCCAGAAGGAGAAGCTGGACTGAATGTGTGTGTGTGGAAAGCAGCTCGGCCCGGGTGAACCAAGCACGTCATCTCCTCCCCCCCATAGGCATCAGCAGGCCTGGAGCCTTTACTAACCGCTGTAGGAGCAAAGGAGGGCGATGGATGTCAGAACCAACCCAGTTTGAAACGGCAGAAAGCGGAACCGGCGGCGCTGAGGCCCGCTGCTCTCCACACGGCACTGCTCATGGTGGACGGGACTGTCTGTTCACAGGTTTTCTAATAAAACCAGAACTTAGGTTAAGAAGAAGGATCCTTTGTGTAAATGCATCAGTATCTGATAACAGCTGACAGGATCAGGCATTAATGTTCACACTCAGCATGTTTTTATACTGGCATTCGTCAAATAGAGATTCAATATTGATGTTCAACCTGTTTTACAGTCTGTGTCGTACTGGAACGTTCTCCTCTAGCAGAAAATCACTCCGTAGGCAACTATAGCTCAGTCGCTAAAGCAGCCGTCTGGCAAGCAGAAGGTTGTTGGTTTAATTCCAGATTTCAGGGGAACAAGACAGAAATGTGACCCAATGGAAAAGCTCAACCAATTCCTGTCACCAAAAACCTTTAGTTTTATCTCATCTTAAAGCTGAAAGTATTTCAGGGCTTCAGGAATGGATTCAAATCAGACACGTGAATGAAAGTAAAACAGATGAAGGTTCTTCCTTTAGAAACGAATGCTGAGGATTCTGGTCGTACTTCATGCTCTGTGTTGGAAATGTCCTGCTAATATGTTCATCTTTTCAAGATGATGCTACATTTGGAGGGAATCGTCATTCTGAAATAAAAAAAAAACAAACAACACGACTTTAATCTCAAAGGGGGAATAAGAAGGATGTTTTTCCTGGTGTCTGTTAGACGTGACGCCTTCAGGAGATCCTGGAGCCTCAGACAGACGGGAGCTCATTGTTGATGTTGGCCTCTGTTATTTCTTATTAAATAGTTTTGTTGTCCACAGTCTGTTACTACTTCAGACTGTTTGACCCCATTCCATCTCTTCTGTGGTCTAAAGCAGGTGTGAATGTTTCCAATCACAAACGGCTAATCCCACAGATTAACTTCAGATTTGCAGGTTTCAGAGGCTGCACTGAATGAGCAGCAGCGCTGCAGCCCAGTCTGGAGTCCTGCCTCCTCCTAAAGCAGCTGCAGGACGTCTGTGTTTTCATTGGACAACAGTTGCTCAATAAAACTTCCTCTTATTTCAACCTAAACCTGATTAACTTCTGCAGGTGGTGAGAATTTATGGGAGCAGTGCAGATATTTAAAGGTTGCGTTGAACGTTGCTTTCTTTCATCAGAGGGAGGTGTTTGGAGAGAGAATAGTGGGTCTAAGCAGAATTAAGACCAGTGTGGGTTCATTTATTATTTTTGTATTTCGATTCACTAGATTTGATTTAACTGTTAATAAACTTGTGGTTTGTCCAAAGTGTGAGCAGAAAAAAGGCTCTTCAACCATAAATGAAAGAGATGGATGCTGTTTTCTAAACCCAATGGATCCCATTTCCTTCAACTTCAGACTGAAAGAAGAGTCGTTGGTGTTTTTTTTTCCTTTTAGTAAAGAATTTGAAATCGGGAAGAAACGTTTGCTTAGGATGATGAGTAGCAATTGTCCAATCTAAAATAAACAGACCATTTTATTTCCAGACCATAAAAGTGCATAAAATGGTCGAATATAATTTCATTCTAGGTAACTTTACGGTACAAATAAACTTCCACTTGTGTTGAAACGGATTGCTGAACCTTTCAGATTTAAAGATGGAGGACGTTGTTCATGAGTGCAGCTGCCTCTGTGGGACCGGCTCTGCCTTTAGGTAGCCCAACCAAACGCCTGTTTTATAGGGAGCTCATCCTGTCCCACCTGGATATCAGTGAAGATCCTGCCCGGATCTTTTGGGAGTGTTTCCTCTCCAGTTGATAATTATTCACTTCAGCCTTGGCCATAAGTTGGCCTGCAGGTACTTTCTCCTCTGAATGTTTTGGGGTTTTGCTTTAATCAATACTTCCATTTCCTTTTAACAACCTGGCCAGTATTTGGGCTTAAGAATGAACTCTTTGATCTTTGCAAGTTAGGAATTATAAACGGCTGATAATCTTTTAACCAGATTCATTCATGGATTATTATTGTCATAATACTGACACAGCCTAAAAGTATCCATCTGTAATATCCTGACTCTTTACTTCATACTGTATATATTGTTTTGCTCCATAGTCTGATGTTTTATAAAAACTTTCCTCAATCATGTTTGGATGCTTTAGCTTTAACCTCCTTCTGGGGGGTTTAATGAAAAGGAAACATTCTTCCTCTTCTCACTCCCTCTTGAACAGAGATATCATGACTTGTATGCGTCTAGATAAATCGTTTCGGGTTGAAGGTGAAATGGTGACTTTTTTTTGATCATTTTTCCAAATAATTTTCAGAGTCCTTCCATATATTTGCTTTCTTTTGTTTGCTTTCATTTTTGGACAGTCTTGGCCTCTGGCTCTCTGTGGTGGCAGTTCAAGAATATTGCTGCCTTTGACACATCTTTGTCGTGTTTGTTGTTGTTTATTAAAAACAACAAGAATAATTTTCCAGACTGTTTTAGATAATAGATTTCTAAACATTTCAGTTATTGTCAGCAACCTAATCCACCATAAGACAAAGCTGTGAAAATAAATGTTCAAGTAGCTCTTTCACCTTCAAAGGTCTGAGGTTTCACATTTAGCCACACTGTTCAGGCTACGGATTATTAGTTTGACGCCACTAACCTGATGAGAGGAACAAGTGCAGTTTTTCCTTTCTCTGACCAAGGCACCAAAGTTTCTCTATAAATATGTCATTTACTTCACTTTAAAGAACCTGCTTTGCTCTTTACTGGTTGTATTTGTCGACCTCTAACCCCGGACATTTAAAGGCCCCCTGCTCAATCTGAAGATGCTGTCTGATAACTTTAGCTAAAGAACAACAACAGGCATCCTTTGGCATTTTTAGGCAATGCTCTGGATCCATATTGGCACACATTTGACACCCCATTAGATTCAATATTGTGATCTTAAAGCAATCTTTTAAAGGTCACCTAAGGATTGCACATATCTTTTCTACACTAACACCCTTTCTATATTTTCTGTCTCTAGAACCATTATAGATTGTCTTTCTTATCTGACACCGTTTCCCTGCCCAGGGTTTATTTTTGTCATATTTTTATTTCCCTGTAATCATTTACAGCTGTCTTTTTGTTTTTAGCTGACCTCTGAACAGATAAAACATTGTTAGATAATTGCAGGAGAGCTTATCTCATTACCTGATGCTTTAAGTGGAAAACAGTCCAAGCTTCATTTATTAACGGCTGACATAATGTATATACACCATAAAAGTGGAAGCACACAAACAGAACGCCGTAAAAAAACAAGCAAACTAACTTCCATTATGAGTGAGGGTTCATAAAAATGCACAAAAAATAAACTAACACCAACAGGTCCTATAGTTTCTAAAGCACCTTCACAATCTTTCTTTAATGAGTTTTACACATTCATTAAAGCTTAAAAAATATGCAAAATAAAACAAGTGACCTGGAATGTAAATGATGCTCGTATTCACATAAAATATTACTGCTGATCTTTAATTTTATGAGCCAAGTTTATAGTGAAAGCCTATTTCAGGGTCACATTATCAGCTTTGATTAGATAATGTTAACCATTATGTTATGTATCACAGGTAGGCTTCTCTGATGATAGCAGTACTTTGAACAGCCTTGATTTTATAGTATTTGATGCACTTTAACTGCTTCCTCGCTTATCTTTCTTTACTGTATTTCTTATGCTTATATTTTCCACCTTGTGCATCCTTATGATCTTTTATTATGCTGCATCATATTGTGAGGCCTCACGAGGTTATCTCTTGTTGTAAATTGCACTAATTACTCGCATATTTTGGAAGCCTCTGCTTGCAGCTTTGCTATATTTAGATTTTATTCTGATCAGCTATAATGTTAACCTGTTCCAATCTTATATTTAATTAGTACAAAGGTATCTTCTGAATCCTAAAGGAAAATTAGATTTTGTCGTCATTCTCACTACCTAAGAGTAATCCAAGAAGATTGTGGCTAAAGACAGGAAGGATCCCACAGTTCCTGCTGATCTGAGGAAAAACAACAGCATTGAATAATAGGTTATTGAGCAGAGGGTTCACTGTTGTCAGCAGAGTTCGATGGAAATCTCAACAACTTTCAATGGAAAAATGTTATTCTTTTATTTGTTTTAATAATTTTCTCTTTTTTATGTTGTGGAAAGAATATTTGGACAAAAGTAAATTAACTGGACAGGGAGAAGTATGAGTTAAGACACAATACGCCAAATAAAAAGTAGAGATTTAAAGAAATGTTTCCTGCTGTTTCACCTCTGATCTGTTTTATTTATTGCCTTAATAACACATTACAGAAAGTGGAAAAGTTCACCTAAACAGTATTCTGAGTTGATTACAAGTTGAAAGATAACGAGTAAAGGACTAGACATCCAGATACTGCAGTATTTGCAGTTTGTGGTATCAGCAGCCTCTCATGATGCTGCACTTTGCAGAGATGAAAGGACTTGAACTGGACTAACCTTTAAAACAGTAGCTGCGTTTGCCTCATAACCTAATGAATCGAAGAAACAAAAACATATAATCAAGTAAACTAACCTATTTTAGTCTACAGAATTATTACTGAAGAGTAAAGTTCATGTACAACAAAGAACATTTACTGCAACGAGTAATTAAATGTTTTTCACAAGAGATTTTTTTTGGCACTTTACTGAATAGTATTTTAACAGATTGGGAAAGACATGCAGGATATGTCCTGAAACTGGGAGCAGAACTAGAGATGGTACAGTAGTGAGCTGTAGCCAGCATGTTGGTCAGAAGATCACACCTAAAAGTGGCGATGATGAAGCCGAGAAAGGGGAACCTCAAGAACCAAGGACAACTTCATATGAATAAGCTGTTAATCGAATCTTACTTCGTAAAGCAAGAGCAGCATATTTCTCCTCTTCAGTAATAGAGCGTAAGAATAATCCTAATTTCCTTTTAATCCAGTGGCCAAACTCACCCAGAGTCATAGCTCTGCTGATCCATCCATTCAACCTGCTCTTAGCAGTAACGATTTCAACTTGTATGTTAGATCCAGTTCCAACAAAGTTATTTAAGGAAGTATTCCCTCTGATTTCCACCTCCATTTTAG
>JAUZNJ010088741.1:4975-22796 GCA_034780135.1 Jordanella pulchra | reverse complement strand
AAAAAGAAGCACCACCAAGCACTATTTGATATTCAATCCATTATTTGAAAAAGTCAACACATTCATCATTTACCAATACATAAAAAGCTCCTTTTGTCACCATAAAATGTTTTGGCAATCCTGAGAACGCACATATGATTGGCGAAGGAACCAGGAAGTAAACACAGTTTAGTTACACATTACACCAAAGTAACTCCGCTTCGTACCTCTGGGTTTGAGAAAAGAAAAACTTCAGAGACAATTTTGATGGAAAGAAAACGCTTTTTTTTTTTTTCTTCTTCTTTTTTTGTACGGGTATGACAAAAATGCACCTTTGGATTTTTTCCTCCAAACGTCCAGGTGGAGCATTTTATTAAATGTGTAAATGAACAACGCTGCCTCCCAACCTCCAAGTATTGTTTGTGTCTGGTACCATAACAAGCTGAAGCCACTCCAAGCATTGGGACTGGCTGAACCTAAACTGTGAGCTTATAAATTATGTAGGGTTTTACGTTAAGGTGTCAGTATATGCAACCACTCTCCGCTTTGTGAGCTGCCTCAACCTCCAGTTTCATGAATGCAATAGTACTTCTACAAACAGACTTCCTCTTTTTGCAAGAATTGCAAATATGCTTAGTTAAATAGATACAAGGTCCAATGCGTCACAACCATCAGACAACAAGCTTCATGTTTATCCATTCCCCTGTTCTTCCAGACGTTCTAGAGGAGTTCTTAGAACAGAGGCAGTCTTCTTTATAAGCTTTTGGAGTTTCTTTGAGTCATTTGCTACCAATAGATTATGGCAGAACAGACTTTAAGAATATCTGCATCATCTCACCTCAAACACCAAAGGATCTAAGCTTCCTTGGGAGGTACACTCTGTTTATTCTTGTCGACGGCTTCACTGTTGTGCCTCCAGTAGTCTGTTGTCCAGGTGAACACCAAGACATTTATATTATGACCTGAACACCATCCCCCATGATGTTAATAGTATTCATCTTGTTCCCGTTTCTTCTGAAACCTACAATCATCCTTCTTTTGTTCACATTCAGGATCAGATGATTGTTTTCACATCGTGCCACCAGCTCCCTGTACTCAAGCTTCTTGCTCGTCTGATGCGACCAACAACTGCATTATTTCTGCTTAAGACAGAACCGTCTCCTGTGCTGCTCAATAGTTAGATACTTGACCCTTCAGCCTTACAAACTGTGGTCGTTTGTTGGCCTTTATTCCAAGTGATTGTAAAGGGCCTCCATCTGAGTCTGCTGACAAAGCAAAGCAGGCTGAATTGAGTTAAATCCTCTGTAGGAATCAGAACATGATCCTCACAGTGTTGTCTGCCTCATGGTGCCGTCTGCCTTGTCTAATGACAAGATTAGCTGAATCTAGTGAAACAAATATGGCGCTCTCAACTCTCTCTACCAGTCAGCTCCATATTCAAATATTAAGAAATTAAACTTTTACAGGAAATAATAACCATTGTAAAAACTTGGCTCTTTGTTGAGTTTAAGTTTTTGTTTTTTGTTTTTTTTTTAAGAACACAGGGAAGTGTTTGAATGACACAACCTATCTCTAAAGACACTGCATACAGACCAGATTCCCCCTCAATATCCACCCATGAGCTAGCAGTGATTAATACCACACAGCTGATGTAGCCAATTAACAAAATAATTAATTGGTAACATTTTAGCCACTTTTAGAAAAACAGTCATATTTTCCAATGTGACTTTTCAGTCTCTGTGGTGGATGCAAGAATGAGACACATTTTTTCAGAGATCTGAAGAGTTTCTGGGACTTTACAACAACGCAAACATGCAGTTATAACCTCTGAATTATCCACTATTTTGTACCAGTAATAAAAATTCTCAGAGCAACACTTAGAAAGTTTAAAATGGGACACCATTGCAACTAAAATAAGGCTGTATTCATGTTCATGGGGCAAAATGTTCAAAGATTGTTCTTGGAGTCAAGCTAAACCATTACTTGAAATCCATGCAAACATATTATTATATAAAAGTACAGTGCTACTTCTGTAATTACCTACTTTAAACATACCAAACAGTTCTGGGAGGGCCTTTTCTCAAATCCCGTTAGGATTATTGGAGCAGCAGCCTCAACATGCAGCTCATAACTTAAAGTCTTTGAGAAGTGGTTTTGAACAGCAGAATAACACAACGTGGTCTAACCCCCCCAGGCAGTTTGTCAGCATTTCTAACAGTGTGTTTACATTCAGTTTTGCAGCTTCTAAAATCAGAAAAAAATCTGAACTGTGGCTTGCCTTTATTTAACCAAATCAATCACAACAGATTTAGCATCAGAGTTTCAACGAAACTAGTAAATAAAGTTATTTATTCCAGCGATTTATTAAAAGGCCTCATGGGTTTAATAAAAACCAACTTCATCACATTGAAAAAGGAACACAGGAAGAGTCTGAGGAAGGTTAAAGAAGGGTTACGATAAAAACGGCAACATTAGGTTTTAACAATCTTGTAGATAGCGGAGTTCAACACGTCACTGGAAAATGGAAAAGCAAAAATACAATCCTCCGAAAAATAAATAAAAAGGTTGTCAACCTAAACCAACATCCTAATCAAGAATACAATCAGAAACAGCCAAGTAAACCATGCCAACTCCAAAGGCTGCCTAAGTAGCACATTCCAAATGGCTGGCTTTTAATAAACAGAGGCAAGAAGAACGCTATAAGTTAACACTGTTGGAAGTTTGCTCCAAATCCTTTAGAGGACAGTGCAAACATGTGGAAGACTGAACACTGGTCAAATGAGACCAATTAAGACCTATCCAACCTGTCCACCATCCTTAACAACATCCCCGGAGTAAACAGAGGTGTGGGCTGCATTATGCTGTGGGAACACTTTCCTCCAACAGGAACAGGGAGGCCGATCAGAGTACAGAGAGAAACCTTTGAGATTCGTTCTCCAAGGAAAACATTCAGCTAGAACTCTAACTCAGTGGTTTGGATCAAAGCATGTGGTTTTCCTTCCAATACTGCAGCAGTGCTAAATGGAGGGATGTTTTTAATAACATGTTTTTGGTGGACTGATAGGTGTATTAGTTAGATCAACTGCATCCATGACAAACCTGTTCAAGCAGGTGATGGAGGCGTGGGATTTCATGAATTATTCCTCATTTCTGCGGGTAAACTGCACCCAGCCACACATCCTTCACAGGTTAATTGGTCTAAACTGAGCCAATGTGGTTCAATGGTCACTATATGAATAGCGCCATCAGGGCTGATGCCAGTAGGGCAAGCAGGTCATCCCAAAGCCTGTAACTCCTGCTCTGAGTACATCGTCTTAATTTCTCTCTTCTAGTCTAAAAAGCCTGTTCTAGGAGGAACATCACTCTGCTTTCAACAAAAACGTAGACATTCACTGAGGGAATTCAACAGGTGTTTCCTGAACACTGCCCACAATAGTGCTGTAGTCGTTATCTTTCAAAAAAAAAAAAAAAAAAAAAAAAAAAAAAAAAAAAAAAACTATGGCATATTTTTCTGCTGAAATAACACAGACCTTCCAGCGATGTAAGATTTGTTGCCAAGAAGTTATGTTGCTAAAACAGACTAAACACACATTCTTTTTGTTTCTGAAGTTAATAATCCCAGTAAAGTTTTTGGTTTCAATGTGACGAAACATTAAAACATAAAAGGGCCGTGAACACTTTAATTAGAGTTCTCCACTCGTGATATGAGCCCAAACAATAGCATATACCAACACACCCCACCTTCAGACTACAAACACTGCCACCTCTGCTACATTAAAGTGTGTAGCGACACATACACATGGCAGGTCATCCATCACTGGAACAAGGTTTGCCCCTCCCACCACAGAAAACTTGCGAGCGCGCGCGCACGCACACACACGCGAATTGTTGGCAGGAAGTTCTGGCGGCACCAAGCAGGTTTTTTTTTTTGCTCAACAGCACCTCTGAGTTTATAGTCAGTAACTCTTTGGATGTTACATGCATTTCCGTTCCTGTGTTCCTGTGAAGCCCCCCGCTGCCTCCCCCAAATTTCCTCTGTTTTGACCCTGACAGGAAGGAGGTGCCAGTGGCTTTGAATGTGACACTCCAGGTAAATATGTGTCCCGCCATCAGAGCTTCTATTGAAGGCTGCATCAACACTTGAATACTAAACTAATTACTGCTTTTAGCCTTAATGGATTCTGATCCAAAGTCTGGGCAGATTTATCGAGGGGGTCTTAACCTAAGGAACGCCTGCTTCTGGTTCAGAATGTGGTCACTGGAGTCAGTGAGTTGGTAATAACAACCACCAAGACCCTTCAGACCCTCCAAGAGGACATTATGCAGCTTCCCCATCATTTATTTCTACAAGACTACGTCCAATTCAGATGAATATTTGTTTTGTTTTTTTATTAACTCTTGGGAGAATTACGGCTGCATGAAGAGAACAAAGATAATTAAGTCAAGTCCTAAATCTCTAAAGATTGAAAGGTAAACATTTTTCTCAGCCAATCCATGCCAACTAGTTTGCATTGCTATAGGTCAGGAATTCAAATCCTTCCGTCCCTTCGGTCTAATTCAACACTGACATTTAAATTCTGAATTATTAACTTAAAATTCAAAACATGTACTGCTATAGACACCAGCTCTGTAACTTCCAGGTTAATCTCCCCTGAAACCAACTGGCAACGCTTCCTTCACACAATAAACCAGTCTCCATCTGTGCTTCGGAATCTGATATATCAGACCACTTTAGACCAGCAGACACTGAGTTACTCAGAGACGAGAAAACATTCATCCTTTTGATTAAATCCTACATCAAAACCAAAAATAAGTCTGATTACAAAACTGTTGTGTTGCCCAACAACAACTTTTAGCTTAGTTAGCTCACATGTTTAAGGGGACTCAGACTGCCGTAAAGAGGTTTTCTGGGTCACATGATGGATTTCATAGAGGAGTTTTTAGGAAGGGCAACCTGCACGGAGCACAGATATACACCAAGTGCTGAATATACTGACCTAAAAAATAATTCATCTTTAAGCTTATCATGGTTTAAAATGTAGAAAATGTTGCTTTAATAAAAATAATTTGGTGTAAAGGCCCTTTAAATTACACAGTAACCACACTCCATCACTGACACTTTGGGAAAATGGCAGCCATGCATATCACACTGTAATCAGAGGGTCAAGAGTTGCTAAATGCGAGTACTGCTCAGGCTTACTGCCAGCCTCATCTTAAGATGCAGACATCATCTACAGACATAAGTCTTCAGTACGAACTTTGAGGATGCTCATCAAATGAAACAACCCACAAAAAAACTGACTTGAGTAAATATCCGTCATGATGACTAAAGCAGAAAAACCAAAAGACAGTGGAGGCTGAGTGGTAAGACTGGGCCTCTCTGGCCACCAGATTACCACAGTGGCTTAAGGAGTTTTTACTGTTAAAAATGGTTCAAGGGGAAACATTTATGAGAAGCAATTGGTGAACATTCCTCATCTTAGCTATTATCCTAAACTATATGCTGGGGGGAAGTTCTCCGTCAGTAAGGATTTAAAGCAATCCAAAGATTGCTTCAAAAGAAAACCAAAGGACTTAGTGAGGGAGAACCTGAAAGCTTCATTAAAAACAACATTAGAATTAATTCAGGACAAAGACTATAACTTTGTCTCAAACTTTTTTTTTGACTGGCAATGCAATGTTGGTTTTATCTTCATACAACAAGACAACTCACAGTCACATTTTGTCTTGTGCCACTGATTAGCTAAACTATTAACTTCTCAGTTATTGACTTGTTTCAGACATATTACCAGGTAGAATTTGCCTGTCAGACCTCCTGAGCCGATGTTAAAGAGTTTAATCCCTCATAAACAAACCTGATGGAACATATGAGGACTACAGAGCTTATGTAAAAACCACCTCAGTCCAGTGACCGACAATGATCTCAGTCAAAACGTGAATTACTTTTGTGCATTTAATTCAGTGCTCAGAATCTTTACTTGCCAAAACTAAATTATATCTCTAGTGCGACATGAACGCATGATTTCGGTCCTTTTTAATAACCTAAAAATACAAACTTTAAGCACCGACCCCGTAGTCTATTGTTACAATACTGGTTTTATGGAGCACTGTTTATTTATTTATTTTTTTTTTTTTGGAGGACCTCTAATATCTGGTAGACATAATCCCAGGAACAAAATGTATGGTCAAGTTGGAACAGACGTCCATTATCCAGCTGTTCACATAAACGGGTAAATCAGTGCATCTTTAGCAACTCCAGACTATAACAGTCTCTTTGTGAAAGTTCGATCCAGGGGTCAGCACCCATTAAATACCTACTTATAGAAATATTAAAGCTAAGACATGCAACTGTTTTGCTTTACTGTTTTCAATTGAGCTTTAGATAACCTTCAACGATACATGGAAAATAACGGGTCTTTATGAGGAAAAGTAAGCATTACCAGCTGAGAATGCATGGAACATGGTGTGCTTGGATATAGAGCCCAATGCTGAACACTGTAGAGCTGACCTGCATGAAATTACATGAATTTTCTGCTAATGTTCAGCCCCCGGATAAGATGGATTATTTACAGCTGCAAGTACACATGTAGAACGTTACGTCAACCATAGTGAGACTGAACTCTTCCTCTCTGTAATAACACTGCTGAGTCCAGGTGAGTGTGATACTGGTGCTGGGAGGATGCATCCAGCCACACAGACAAAAAAGATGAAACCTCCATCAGGAAGATGTGGTTGATCTCTAAACTCTGTAAGTATAAATGAAGGTGGAAAGAGGTGCAGCCAAACAGAATTACAGCTACTTCTGTTAGAATACATCCATTAATGTTAGACTAAGCTATTTATTAATGACTTTACAACTAATTTCTAACTCTTTAAAGAAAGGACTGGTTTTACTTGGATAGAAAACTCTGAACCAATCTGACTGAACTGTTTCTATAACGTGCCTTCAGATCACATGTGTTGTGAATTGGAGCTATATCCATAAACTGAATTGGATTAAAAACAACAGCTATTGGCCTGAAGAGGCTTTGCTAACGTTACTAGTCACAGTCAATAAGAAACCAGTACCGTCTCATGAGGCGTGATTACCTGGAGAGTAGCCAATCACAGGCAGTTTACCTTCTCTAGTGGTTACCACCCTCAGTGAAGTATCACACTGGCGCTGCCACCTCACCATCATCCCATAGTGAATCCTAGAGTCACATGTTCCTCTATAAGTGATGTAAAAGCACCAAGTCATCCAGGTGATGCGAAAGAAATCTACATCAGAACGGGCCACTAACCTACATTGATTAAATTCTTTCTATAGTGATGGGCATGGCCGCTCAGACTGGTCCGTTGCTGTTTAGCCCCTTGAGTGAATTGTCTGTAAATTGTCTTTTGAACCAGGCAACAGAATCTGGCCCTTTTTTTACACTCTAAAAAGAAAATGCAGCTCCATCTCAAATGGATTGCTTCAATTGGTAACAAGTAATTAAATCAAGTGGATCCAACTTAATTTATTACGTTTAGTTGAAAACTTAAATTGCGTTGGTCAAACTTAATTCAATCACTTGTAACAAATTGAAGCAATTCATTTAAGTTGGAGCTGCATTTTCATTTTAGAGTGTATATGTGAATCGGTAAGTCCAGAGCGGCCATCGATCAGTGACTGGCTCACCACTATCTTCTTTCTTGGAGCATGTTTGATAAATACTGAACACTGCAGAACCCATAAATGTTGAGTGCTCAGATGATGCAACTGAGTGCGTCTATTCTTGGAGGAACACAGCCAGCCTAAAACTGGACCGGTCTGGTTTTCACCCACACCACAGGGCGACTTGTGACTCCCTTGCAGCACCCTCAGCTGGGGATGGAGGAGGCACATTCATTTTTTAAATTCATAAGAAGTTAAGCTGACCTCAGACCAGTATCTCTTACATACATTTACAGTGAATAAAAATAATAGAAAAAGAAATATAACCAAGCCTGTGAATGTAATACATCACCAAATATTAATCGAATTTTAACATTTGATGTGAGGCTGATCATAAAACAATGTTTTTTAGGACTAACAAGGGACGCTTTGCCCCAGAGGAGGATGTGGACAGAAGCAGATAGCCAATAAGAACCTCCGACATCCTCCTAGACACACCGCCTGCCAATAGCATTTCACAACATGAATGAGCAAGGTATCCAACCCATTTCCTGTTTGGAAAGGACTCAGCCATTGGAGCATTAAACAATACACAATAGCGGACATCCCCGCTCATTAGCGGCGTGCACAAAGCCTGGTATCATTATGTATTCTGACACTGCAACTGGCATAGATACACAGAAAACAAACCATTCAGTCCTACAAGAGCTCTACAAAGAGGTGCTCTCCACATTACACCTGGTCTAACTGGGTATCAGTTGTAACACACTGTTACCTAAAATAGCAGCTGTCTATCAGTGCAGTGAAAACGCCAAGCTCAGCCTGACGTGCAAACCCTCGAGCAGTTACCCATCCCACTATCACCTACCCAACCCAGTCTCCTCTACTCCGTCCGGATCAGACGAGAGGAAACCGGTTGTCTTGCTGATCCGATGCATGCACAGTACGTTTTTGCCACAAGCTATTTCTGGTCTTGCATTTCAAGGAAAGGCTTTGATCAAGTTGGAGGCCAGAGCAGAACATTCTGGATGGTATTTCCAAATGACACTCATTAACAACCATCATGGAATCATGACGCTATAAATCAAGTATAACTGGATGTATTGGGCCACCCTTGGCTTGTCCTTTGCAAGTCAAAAAAGGGAGAAAAAAAAAAAAAAAAAGTTTAAATTCCAGTCAGAACTTCTTCCTAACCTATATGTGCAAAACATATGTTACAGTATTCTTTATGGATGAACAGATATGTCAAAAGAGAAGCACATGAGTTTTTGTTTGGTTTGAATACCATGTGAATGAGTTTTGCATGATATCATTTAAACTTAAATTTAATTTCTGGCCCTAATCAGAGGATCAATTGGATATGCATGATGTTTATCTGAAAGACTGCTTGTACTGTTGATGACATCACAAGGAGTTACTCTGGTTCACAAAGTCACCTGACCTGGATCAGAGCCTGTAGTCTGATACTTTAAGTAAAAGGACACAATGAAATAAGGGCATGAGCCACTACACGAGCTCTTAAAGCAAGAAAAACTCTTAAATGATTCAGACCAGTTTATCTCCTAGTAACGTAGGACACTTTAAGTCAACACTGTCCAAATTGTCTGTGAAAAACAGCATTGATTGGTTAATTAATCTCTACTGATCTGGATTCTGATTTGTCAGTGTAGACCAAAATAAAAAAAAAAAAAAACAATACTAACTAAGGTATTCAACAACCCACACATGGCTGCATACAGGTATCAAGCAGGAAATGTTATAACTTTGTATCTTAGTGTTCCTGTAATCCCGACCAATCCCAAAACACTTTAAGACTAAAGTCACATTTATCAAGCTAAATTCAAAAACCTACAGTCATACAGCGATACAGAAGTTGCTAGGTAACTTTGGGTCAAGGGTCATGTTGACGGGAAAATGTAGTGGAGAACCAAGCCCAACTTTTTAAACAGACAACTTTTTAGATAACACATCCTGAGACAGAAAGGTTTCTAACCTTACGGCTGAGGCACAACATTTCTGTCCAAACCTTTAAGATCTGGTTTGGGTTTTTCTGACCAGTCATACTGGCTGAGTAGCAGGTTCTCACCAAACTTTAGAGATCGAGTCTTAAAACAAGCGTATCAATTTGTATCCCGGTCAGCAGCTGCTTGGACAACCCAAAGAAGATCCCCGTTTCATTTAATCCATATTCCTGAGCTCCATCCATGGGTTAGTACACAGTTTATTGAAATGTTTCATTATTGATCGTATGTCCCAGTCTGCCCTATTCGCTACGATTCCTGCGATTTCCTGTTTAATTGGACGACAAATCTGATCCGGTGCATCTTTAGAAATAACTGAACCCAACTTACGTTGCAGGACCAATAAAAGGACGCTGTAGGCACTGACACTCGGTGGCCAACTTATCAGATACTATAGCAAACAACTGCATAGAAAATTCTTAAAATAATAGTCATTTTTATGAAACATAATATATTTTATAGTTCTTTTCAAAGAGTCATCTCACTCTACTACGTTTAGTAAACAGCATCCCCCCCAATTTGGAACAGCAAGGGTTACTATAATTAAACATAAACAGCAATCTAGGTTTTTAGATTTCCACTTAAAAAGATGATCTTATGGGATAAAGCCGGAACCCAAAGGCCATTGGTCGTCTGCAAGGTTGGATTTGACTCCCAACCCTGGGCCCTTTGCTGCATGTCTTTGATCCTTTCCTTATCCATGTCTTGTCTGATTACTATGATTAAAACCAACATAACCACAAAAAGTATTTTTTTTAGTACAACTACTCATCCAGAGCCATCCAGAGCTTGCTTTTTGAACTTCTGACAAGATAGATCTTATTGAGTTATCTTGGTTGGTTAAAAAAAATAACACTGGCTTCATAGTTTATGAGCTAGAATCAAAGTAGCAGACAGAGTTATCCGTGGAAACCAAAACAAGTATACAAAGAGACAGATATCCCAAAGGGCTTGAAACTCACAGACGCAGATGGTAGCGAGCAGTCTGGTGGCGATGAATGGTGGAAAGCAGTTCTGGAAGGCTGGCTGCAAGACGTAGTTGGAGAAGGTGAGAGCAATAACAGCCAACGTAGTTGGATACATGATGAGAACAGCACTCCATAGCAACAGGAAGCTGAAAAACGAAGACAAAGCATGACTTAGCAGCACACTGTCCACTACATTTCAAACATCCTCAATGGGTAGAAGTCACAACCACAAGCTAGTCTCTGTCGGCTGCTAGATAAGCAGCTCATTCTGCTCTTTTTCAATTCCATCCAGACTTTTCATTCATGGAAAAACAGTTGAAGATAATGGTTAAAAAAAACAAGCTTTGCCTAGTGACACCACCTTCTTACCCATCAGTGATTGACAGTCCAGACATTGTGTTTTCAGTGCAGCTGAACAGGCACTAAAAAAAGTGACGGATCCATGTAATGGTCATCAACAGAAACCTTGAAAAGCAATTTGATCCACAGACAGTGAGTTCGGAGCCGGTGGCTTCGTCCTCTGAAGGCCAGATCATCAGCCAATTACGTCATAGTGAGGCGCTGCAGCCTGTTTGGATTGGAAGACTCCTTCGTATGCAGCTGACAAATTCAGCCTCTTTTCGCCTGTGAGGCCAGGGAGGGACTCCAGTAAACCATATGGTTCATGTTATTGCAGAAACGATGGCTGCCCTACAGAATCTTTCACACTCAAGGCCGACTGGAGGGCCCCTTCACAAAACTTTGCCTGGAGCCCTAAAATCTACTGGGGCCCTGAAAGGTTGAGGGGCCTATGAAAGACGTGTCACCGGATATATAAAGATGAAGCTTCATTAAGTGTTTTGTACAGAAACTCCCTTTTTTGCAGCATAAATAGTGACATCTCATTTACACATGGGCCCCAATAGCGTTCTCAAATTCTACCTTGATATCTGGACCCAGAAACTCACTCTCGGATTCTTTCAGCCTATAATAAAGAAAGGCTTCTATGAAGGACCCCTCTTTGTTTAGTAAATCCCCAAATTACTTATCCACACTGAAAAAAGTCTAAATGTTAAACCTGCTGATGCGTTCCTCAAGTCATTTCTAAAGCAACGCTACTGTCACATCTAAAAACATGTTAGCAACTAGTTTTAGGTTTCTGGTGCACTCAGTTATGACTGAGTAGCAGATCTCTGAGCTCTTTAAAATGACTATTTTTTTAACATCAAGCTGCTCGATTTGTTAGCAGGAAAAGACCCTCCTAGAAAACAAAACAAAACAAAAAACTTCTAGAGCCATACGGGCGAGGACTAACATGTATTTTGAAAAGGAAGGGTGATTAAAGCTTGGCATTTAACTGCATTTTCAATGTAATTGCAAATAAAAGGAAATGCCATTTTAAACTGCAGAGACTCTCCAAGCCTTTAGGTAGCAGTAATACACCATACAGAGGGGAAGAGAGTTCCACAGAAGAGGCAGGCAAGTAGAAATAAGCAGTTTAACATCTGAAGGTAAAGAACCACGATAACCGGCTCTGGACAAGAGAACATGATCACAGTGAAACAACTACGTACTTGAAAAAACAAATCTTTTTTTACTTTTGTCATAATGGTTCAGCTCTAAATGTGATTTAATCCTAGATGATTTTGAATCAGTTAACAAACATCCAAATTGAATTATCTTAATGTTTATCAATCACCTAATTTTAAGGGAACACAGAAGGTGGAACTGGAAGGCATCCAAGTGGGAAACCCTGATAGTCTGCGGTGAAAAAATAAAAGTTACATGTCATATGCGTCACACCCTCTGCCTTTTTGAAACCTAAAATAAATATTTTGAAACAAAAATAGACAACCACAATCCATAGTTGCAGCCAAGGTGGAGCTTAACCAGCTGATTAGTTGCATCTTCATCTGATTTTGATTTTCAATTTGAGAGCATGTTTTCCTCTACTTGTACTCAAAACTTCTAATGCTCACATTCAGAACTCCTGCTTTCTCGATTGTCTTCTCCATCAAATCTTTGTGCAAGAAGCATCAGATCTGAGAACAGAAACAGACATTTTCTCCTCTTGTTTACTTGCTTCTCCTGAGGTGCAAATCAGTCTTTGCACGAATCAGAGAAACACTCGCAAACCTGTGTGGATTTTTTTCGCTTCCTTCTCAGACTAGAGTCAGATGGTTGCCTAGCAACCTTTCCAGCCAATAGAAGGACTGCCTCAGAAAGGGTGCACGTTTTTCCTGCTACAGAGTTTACTGCTTACCGATAACAAAAATGCTTTTCCGTTTTCATAAAGCTCTTCAAATGCAATACTTTAAAATGCAACTAAAAACCCGTTGATGGAAACAGGTATACTGTGGCACAAAGAAAACCCATCAAGCGAGATGTTTAAAGCTAATACCAGTTTTCTCAGTAGGGTAGGGAACATGCCAACACAAGCATGAAGAAGTGATGGCTCCTAAAACAAAAAAATATAGTTCACACACACATCATAAGAGCCTAATCTATCAAGCTTTAGAATGAAGGCCAAGTACAGCACATTTATAATTCACCATTTTTTACATGCTATTAATTATACAAGTGAACTATTTTGGTGCAATCACTACCAATACATTTAGATCTAGGATGCTACCCAAAGCTTTGGAAAGCAGTGTTTCATAAGGCTTAAGCACTCCCTAATTCTCAACTTTTCTCGTTTGCTTTTCTCACTTTCTAAATTAAAAGGTATAATGCATTACGTTGACAAGGTTTTCTATTGCCCTTTGAGGCATCCTTAGAGAGCAATTAAAAACTCCTTTGAGTCAATTTACAAACTTTGACAAACCCATTATAATTTAGGCTGCGATTCAAAATAATCTCACAAGGATCAATACCAGGCTTGGGTACCGAGAATCAATAGAAACAGGTTTCAACCTTTCAATTCTACCAAAATCGTTCAAATTTTAAATATTTTTATGCCAAGTTTTGATGTCCAGTCATCCTACTAGAAGGAGCCACTGAATACCAATGAAGAACCCATAGGCAGTGTGGCTCAAGGGCTTAAAGACATGACCAGCATAGAGATTATAACATGTTAAGGATGGTGGGGGATCCATAGGAGCCCCATCTTTGACATGTTCACTGGTGGTGTACTAATATAGGCCACCCTGTATTTGGATCCTTTATCCCTTTACATCATTTGATTTCAACAGATGCCCATCCCGTTTTTGTTTCTGATGGAATAAGAAAATTAAAAAAATCTTGCATCTATATCTACAAGACTTATGGATACTTTTAAGAGTTACTTTATTTTTTCTTTGTTTATTTGTTTCCATTTGGGATCCGTTTCTAAAACTCACTACATCGTTCCAAATCCCGTTTTTAGTTTGCCTACAAAAGTAAATCCTCACTACTTCCACGTCCAGTTGTGGCCCAATGAACAACAAAGAGGAAATCAATTCTGTAGTGAAACCTTCCTTGGCACAACACCTTTGTTCTGCTTTTTTCCTCCAACTCCAAAACTCAGCCCAGCAGCACACTGCAGTAAGATTCAGAAGAGTAAAATGACAAAATGAGTGGTATGCAGTCTAGGAACCTGCAGCATCAGACATTATACATGTATAACTGTGTTTTGAGCTTCAGAGGTTTTATATTTATATAGAAAAATAACTGATAATTTATTTGAGTTTACAAAAAGTTAAATCATACCACAATTTACATTTATCAAGACGTTGATTCTATATAATTCAGTTAGAAAAGTTAACATGTTTACGTTTTATGACAGTTAATATAAGAAAAGAATCAGAACTGAGAATCTAAAAGGAACATAAATCAAAGCAAGGGGTCAGAATGTATGGCAGCAGCTATCGATTATTTTGCCAATTGATTAAACTGTTTTATCAATTAATATTCAGATAGAAAAAGGTTCCTTAAAGATGATTTTTTACAGATTAGATCAGATGAAACTAAAACTTTTCCACTTTTGGAGCTCTGGATAAAGCAAATTCACAGACGTAAAAGGTCTTTTTTTTACCTTGCATGCAAAATTTATATACCTGTTCATAAAATTTTGGTATGGTTACTGTTCTAAGTGTGTTGCTCTGTCAGCTAGAGGCATGTTTCAGAGTCTCTATATGCCTGTTAACAATTAAGATTATTAAATTAGTAGACAATTATTTCAATCATCGATTAATCCGGTTAATTGTTTTAGCCCTATCAGAATCATCCAAATTCAAACGATGGCCAACCTAATCAGTACCTTGTACTTACCCTACAAGCCCTCCGAAGATCTCCGTCACATAAGAATAGTCTCCTCCAGATTTTGGGATTGTGACACCCAGTTCAGCATAACACAATGAGCCAAGGGCACAGATCCCGCCTCCACAAACCCAGACGATGAGTGACAGTCCCACTGAGCCTGCATGCTCCAGCACTCCTTTAGGCGAGATGAAGATCCCTGAGCCAATGATGTTCCCTACAGAGATGAAGTTCAATTTATTAGATGCCTTTGTCTAATGTGTCAGAGAGAAGTTCAAACAATAAGCAAATTCACACAGAGTTCATTATATTTTCTGAGACACCAACAACTTTAATATTGTTATAGTTGTTACAAAATATACTTCAAACATCTTCATACTGAGAGATATTTACTGGAATCTGCAAAATATAAAGAGCATGAGATGCTATTTCAAGCCTCAACAGGATGAAATTATTCTTGTGATACAAATAAAAAACAAAACACTAATTCCCCCCAATATCTTTCAATCAACACCAAGTAACATTTTAACCTTCATGAAATATTTTCCAAACTTTGGTGATCATACATCGACTAACAACTAGTTGAAGTCGATATATAGACCTGAGGGGGTCTATATTGCTTTCACCGGCACTAAATAACTTTGAGAAGGGTGTCAGTAAGCCTGCCACACAAAACAACTATAAATGTGCACACTGCTTTAGGGCATATGTCACTTTCCCTATTCATTATGAAGACGGAAGTCACTGGACTCAATTTCCCTGAGAGACATTCAGGCAACGCGGCACCTTCCTGCTGGGATCTATATGCATGTTTACTATGAAATTATCAAACATAATGTATTTATCTGTTTCATGGCTCTAAACTCATCCACATGTCAACTGCTGTACAGTTTTCCTGCAGCGGTGGTGCAGGAATACGGTACAAATCCAAAGTAAAATCTTCCTTATGTTTAACATCGTCATATATCATTGCTTCGCCAGTTAGATTCGACTTTTACACAGTCACTGGAAAAAGAAATGTAGTTCAATCCAACTGCAAGAGACCAGGACATCCGGATTTTACCGCACTATGCTCTACTCCTCATTGCAAATGCTGTCTTCCTTTAGGCAAAACGATACAGCTTTTACCCACTGGACGGAGCAAAAAAAAAAAAAAAAAAAAGAAATTGAACAAAACAGAGAATTCTTTATAACATCCATTATCTTTCCAACACATCAACATGTGTTGCCAGTCAAGAAGACCCCTTAGTCAGCAATAATGTCCATCCCCTGGCCTGCGTTCAGTCACAGTAAGCAACTGCTGTACTAGACAATGGGGAGCAGAAGGTTGATCTGGACTGAAGGACATTAGGAAATCTGCTAGTAGGGTCAAACTGGGTTGAAATGTGTTGCTCCAGAGATGTTGAGAAACAAAAACACAACAGTGTCTTATTTGAGTGTGTAAATAATCCATGTTGTTATCCATTGGACCAGAAAGCACTAGAAGACCCCATTTGTTTCAGGTCAGCTGTAAGCTGTGTTCAGCAAACGACTCCTCTGCTCAGCCTCTTTAGAGTTTGGGCTCAGCTGACCTCTAAATGGGTCTCTAATGGCTCACCTTGCTGCTTTTACCCCATTTCTAAAAAGGACACCAAATATTATGAGTTCAACTTCAGCAATGGCATGTATGACATCACCCTCGGCAAAACAAAACGCTAAACAAAAACTACTGCATGCAAGAACGTAACCAACCAGCAGCTGTCAAAACAAATGGTGTTTATGCACCGACCTCCATGGTTTCCCTTCCTAGGGGTAAGTTTGGGGTAGAAGGGTTATGTGCAAAAACTCTTCCTCTGCTGAGGGTAAACTTTCTAGCTGTTAGAACCAAGTGAGGCGTGCTATTGCTCTGAATGCTCCCTAATGAAGCAGAGCAGGAGAGGAGGACCAGGATGTGCATTTGTCATTGTCTCACTTGATGGAGGACACTGTTGAGATGCAGAGCTGTTACATAAAGCTTTTGTTGTGTTTGTTATGTCATGAAGAGCAGGACTGCAGCTGAATGTATGAGTCAGGGGCCTATGATCAGACCCCCCACCCTACCTGCTACATTTCTGTAAAACCAAAACATATCGGTTGCACCATGGGTTCCTTAGGCTTTGTCAAAGATTTTTCAGTTAAATGTTTCTAAAGTTTCCTCAGAGATATTTTATGTCTTTTGTTTAAATTATTTTTTATTTTGAAAAACAAACCAACAATAAAAAAAGGTTGGAATACTTCAGTAATGTATTGTAGTACCTGTAGTGGTAACTGAGCTGAGGTTGACTGAAAAGCTATGGATCTTAAGCTGAAAAAAATAGAACCTTGAAAGCAAGAAGAGGGGGACTTGGACTGATCAACATTTTATTTTCAAAGAGAAATATTCTCTGCATGTTGCATTGTGAGACGCATGTTATACCATTTGTCACCTGGCAGTCAATAGCTGGGCTGGCTGGTAAATAAGCTTTATGTGTCAGATGGTGGAACTGAAAATTAGGTTTCCACCACCAGAAAACATTAAAACAAGTGACAGTTCAAAACCAATCTGAATTCAAATGTTCCTTTAATGCTTTTGTCAAGTCGTGTGTGCAAGCGGCGGTACTAGTATTCGCTACAGGCAAGGAAGCAGCAGACGGTGCAATAGATCAAAGAACAAGACAGTCAGTTTATGAGTAGGCTGCTTATGGTGGGTAGAGCAATGACTCATGCAGCACATGTGCGCCCAAAAAAACTGCGTTTTTTTTTTAAAGGGGATATTCAGTAAAACACATCTACCATTACAATTCATACCATGCATGAGGCTCGCTCATTTTAATACATTAGAGCTAAAAATACACTTTGTTGAAGAAATTGGGACCCTCAAAATAAAATCAGCAGGATTGGTTTCTGACATGGTCTGGGTGGTGATTAGGCTGACCACATGTTTTTACTTCTGACCCGGTGTCCGTTATATATTGAAACATTGAAACCTGCATTTCACAGGGTGA
>JAUZNJ010088730.1:0-22796 GCA_034780135.1 Jordanella pulchra | reverse complement strand
AACGTACGTTGGAGAGCAGGATGGATGGAAGCGATGGTCTGTAGGGGTTAGCCTTTAGCTTAGCTGCTAAACCTCCGCGTTTCCTCGGTCGGCTGCACCGCTTCCGCTTGGCTCTCCTCCAGCGTGAGCTGCTCAACGAGTCCGTGGCATCGCAGGCCTCCGGGGCTTGTTCCCGGAGCACTCCGGAGTCACGTAAACAATCGAGCGTAGTGGTGGTTACAAGTCCGAAAGAACTGCATGGCGCTGGCGGTCAAGTGATGTTCTGCTGGATTCGTAAGTAGTTTGCTGCGAGTTTGGCGGCATTTTTTGTGAAAATCTCCGCAAGTTGGTCGGAGCTGTATGCCAGCCGCTGCCTCCAGGGGCACCGCCAATAACTGTCTTTGTGGTGACAATTTAGCCTTACTTACTTGTATTAGCGATCCATGGTTAGCAGTCCATGCTTTTCTATTTAAATATAGTGTGATGTGGAGGCTTGTTTCTCTGCCAGTACTTAAAATGAGAAAGACTACACTGACTCTGTAATTTTATATTATGTAAAAAGATTAAGCACAGGATCCACACTCTTTGTCCTGTGTGTCTTACTGCTTCCCTAGGGTGACCTGTTGATCTGTCTAGATCTAGGATGTGCATTGCATTTGCCTAATGACTGCTAAAGTTACTCAAGAGCCCCTGGATAAGTGGATGTTCAGATGCTGCAAAAATAGGATTCTTCAAGGTCTTAACAGTGGTGTTGCCAGAGACTTGTCAGAAACTTGTCATTTTGTTCAAAAGATTAATTCTAGTTCCTTTTTGGCATCTCTAAATAAATATCAAATATAAAATAAAAGTCTGCGTTTTTGTTTGTTTTTCTTTCTAAGATGGTACAGCATTCTTTTAAAAATGTGAACAAGTATTGAGGATGCTATGGAAGCATGGTTGTAAACCACAGACTTTGTACAAAGGGAAGTTAAGATTACAACATCTAACCAATACTTACAAAGTACTTTGTTGGTTAAAAATGGAAATGATAGTAGCTGGAGAAATAGTTTGCATTCCTTTACACTGATCAATACAAACCAACTGATGAGGGATTACTAAACAACAGAAGTATAATTCTGATATCCTGACAACTCAGAACGTATTTTGTAAGTCTTAAAGTTTCTATATGAAATAATTACAGAGATTTTCTGACAGAAACTTAATATATCATTCGTATGTATGCTATTTGTTATCACCTATGAACTGCAAGTCTCAGTCTGTATGTTTTCCTTGCTTTAGAAATTGCTATTTATTATTTCAGAGGCGTTAGTTCCCATTTGTGGAGGCAGACATCTTTGTGCTAGAGCAGTGTAGAGCTGACAAACTGTCACGTTACTGCAGACTATATACAACCCTACAAAGACTAATAGAACATTATGTATAAAATTATCTATATAAACTAGACTTTACACCAGCCACAACCAGCAACTGGACAGTTATTATATAGTGACCAATTTCAAGCACCATTTTAAATTTTTTTTTTTTTTTTTTTTATTGTTTGGACTTGCATCTTTCTCCTGCCCTTGGTCCATGTTTTTTTGGTCAGAGTGTCCAAAAAAGGAGAACAAAACACCCGGACAACAGAGATGAGGTAAAACTGAGTTCAGGCAGGAACAGTGGGTCATTAGTGTAAGAACAGCGGCTCAGAGAACTCCAGAACCAGGACGAGTCAGCCAGCTATCCCGCACTCTGTGACTAATAAACCTCAACAGTAGTTGTGACAGTTTGCCGCTGCTAGCTCAGGGAGAGAGCTGATGAGCACAGTGGTGGATCGAAGAAGCCTGCCGGGAAACAAAGAGCTAAAGCCGTAAGAGGGGCTACAGCTGGGCCGGCTATAGAGGCTAATTGCGGAAGGCTAAAACAGAAAGGCAGAAGATCGGATTTGTGCGCTGGGCGGAGAGGTCACAGGCTCACCTGAGCAAAAAAATCAGTTCTATAACATACATAAACCCTTCAGTATCTTTGTCATCATGCCTCTTCTGCACATTTAAACAAATCTCTTAGTACTTTTTAATTAATGTTGGTCGCAATACCCAAAAGGCAGATAAAATACCTGTGACAAAAGCAGTAGTTAATTACTCCTATTTCCTAAACAAACTGTATTACTAAACATTCTTTTTGTGTTTGCTTTTCTTTTGTTTCTGATAAAGAGACTGAATGAAGTCTCCACACACAGTTTATGTGTGAAAGTGCCCTTTCTTAATGCCACAAAAGGTCAAGAAGTGGTAATTCACCAGAGAAATTACAGCTGCACATTGCGAGACTGAGGAGAATAATATAAGGCATGACCAAGACCCTGGGCGGAAGAATGGAACAGAGGCAGAATTGTTTTATGGTTCCACTTTACTGTTCTCATAAGATGCTTCCCATATAAATGTTCAGCTTTTCTGGCTGTCTGTAGAGTGCAACAATCAATCATCGGTCTAAACTCGGGAGGGTTCAAGAGGGATATTCATTTAAAAAAGGGAGCAAGAAAAACTTCCACATGCTTTAAATACACTTGTGGGTGTAAATGTAAAACTATAGAACTGTGCAAAGGTTTTACACAAACAAAAGTTTCACATAGTTTCCTTGAAAGCAGACATGATTTCTTGCAGACTTTCTAATTCTACTGCAGTCTTCATTTGCTGTATAAACACAAGTGTCCTCCCGGTCATAATGATCAGGCTTCCCTAAATCTCTGGTAGAAAGCAGCGTAAGTTGTTTTCATTATTAGTTTTCTGAACTCGCTCTATGAATTTTGGCTGTTTTTTCAATCCATTTTAAGACCATTTGTACAGTGTGCATCTAAAACTGAAGTGGATAAGTGGAAAGGACAAAGAGACAAAAAATATCCCAAAACAACAGGATCTTGGAGATACACCTTTTTTAGTTAATCATCTGGTGTATCCTAGGTTTTAAGATAATATCCTCAGATGTTAGTTTATTGGTTAAATGCTTATTAAACTCCTTGAGCATTTCCCTTATGTACAAACCAAGTTCTCCATTTCTGTCATTTTGGTTTTGCCATATTAGTTGATTTGTGTATTTCTTTAACAGGCATTAAAGAAATGTAATTTTTTTCTTGTGATCCTCTTAAGGCTAGGCTGTTTACTGTTAGATCTCTAACATTTTTTTTATAGATTTACATTTATCTTCATTTCTTTATCTAGTGTTCTTCATATATGTTTCTAGTCCCAGGATCAATCTTAATACAGAAAATCTGTAAGGACTCTTAAGCCAAAACAGAAGTGCGTCAACAGCTGCTATGATAAGTGCAGTGACGGAGGCGGGAGAAGGAAGCTGGATGCTTCCTGTTGTGGATCATTTAACATGGTGACCTCTCAACATTCTTATCTGGTGCTAAAGGATTCCCATTCAGCCCATAGAATAAAAGGACATAAAGGCTCAGATCACCCCACTGAGTTTTAAATTCAGGTGCGTGTACTATGTGTGACACATACAGATGTTCATACACACCTTCATATGTTTGGGGTTTTATAATGGAGAACATGACTACACCTGTGTAACTTGCATTTTTTTTTATTTTTCTGTATCTTTTTGGAAGGCTTAGGTCCCAATTTGACAATTGTCGACCATGTACGTTTCTCTTGACAATGGAGTTCTTAATGTTCACCCATTGGCAAATGAATGAGTATGAACTAGGAACAGGAGTTAAGGAGTACAATTTATTGTGCTGAGAGGGTCAATCACTCCCCTTTAGCTGCCCAGCCTTCTCTTTGCAATGTCACCTAATGCTGCCTTCATGTGGCCTTCAGGTCTGGTAAAGATTATCCTTTCCACTTGTAAAGTGAAAAATGCTACCACATTGTGTTTAAGTGCTTTTGTTCTGGTAGAGAAGAGAAACATGTTGCATCCAAAGATTATGCCGACTTGCTACTTGGGCAAGTCAGTTATAGACATCCTAATTCGTCAAATGCATCTACTGACTGCTACCGGGCATAAAATCAAATAATAACGGTCATTTCAAAACAACACGAGTTTAAATGGGGATGTAGTTTTAAAAAATATGTCACAGCATTGTATAGGGTATAAACACAACAGAAAAAAACACCTAACGATGTAGCTTTCACCATTCAGAATAGTTTCTCTGCTCTCCATCATGTTGTGAAAGGTCAAAGTTTACCTCTCAACAGCTCAAGCATCATAGAATCTTCAATTACGATATGATTGGGTGTTTATGTCTAATATTCATGTTGGCTTTTGGTATTTACCATAATTATGAGACGACATAAAGGCACCATAAGACTGGCAATTCAGTTTATTCTATCCACATGTGCCAACAAATCCCTCTGATCTCTCCCACCTGTGTCACCATATGTTTCCTCCTCATTTTCTGCTGTATATAATCTGCCTTTTTTCTTCCTCTTTTCCTGGAATCAGCCAATATTCTGCTCAATGCCACCAGTTTCAGTTGCCTCAAGTTCTATCCTCCAACTTCTGCTCTTCAAGTTCCTTCATTGCAATAATAAATCTTTCAAGCTAACATTTCACTTCTGAGTTCCTGTCAGCATTGGTCAATTTAATTCAATTCATTCAAAAATACTTTACTTATCCCAAAGGGAAATTAAATGTTATAGTAACTTATATTTTTGTTTTCTCTTAACCACTTTTTGTAGGTGTTGATAGCCGTAGGCAGGAAGGATATATTGTATCAGTCTGTCTTGCACCAGATCTGGAGAAGCCTCTTACTGAAGACACTCTGTTGTTGTTTAACAATCTTCTGAAGAGGATGATTGCTGCTGTCCATAATCTTCTTCACTTTATGAATAATTCAACAATTGTGAAAAAATCTCCATAGTTTCCAGTGGAGTTCCTAGAACAGAGCCGGCCTTCTTTATTAGCTCGTTGAGCTTTTTTTAAACTATTTGCTCTGCTTCTGTTATCCCAGCAGATGATGGAGAAAGATATCACACTCCACAACAGACTTATAGACTTATAGAAAATATGGTGCAACTTTCTGCAAATGCCGAAGGACCTAAGCTTCCTTAGGAAGTACAGCCTAAAACTCTGTCCCTTCTTGTAGACGGCTCCACAGTTGTATCTCCAGTCCAGTTGTCTAAGTGAATACCAAGGTATTTATACTTCACATCCTCTCCCATGATGTTAATTGGGTTCAAATTGTTCCTGTTTCTTCTGAAATCTACAAGTATCTCCTTTGTTTTGCTGTCATTTCGGGTCAGATGATTGTTTCCACACCATTTCACAAAACTGTTCACCAGTTCTCTGTACTTAACATCTTGTTAATCTTTGATGCACCCAATGACTGCAGAGTCATCTGAGTATTTCTTCCTGTAACAGGATTCTGTCTGGCACTCACAGTCAAAGGTGTAAATAGTAAAAAGGAATGGTGAGAGTACTGTCCCCTGTGGTGCTCCTGTGCTACTAAATCAGACACCTGACCCCTCAGTCTAACAAACTGTGGTTTGTTTGTCAGGTAGTCTTTGATCCACCTGAGTCTTCTGGAGTTTCTCACAAAGTAAGGCAGGCTGAATCGTCTTACATGCAATAGAGAAATCATAAAACATGATCTTCGCACTTGGTTGTTTGAAGCAGGTGTATGATGGCATCTTTCACTCCAACTCCTCGGCGATAAGCAAACTGCAGGGGGTCCAGATAGCAGCTGGTTTGTTTGCTGAGGTGAACCAACATAAGTCTCTGTAGGACTTTTAATGTTCTAACTTTAAACAGGATCACAAAATACAAAATATCTATAATCCTCCAGTAAGCAAAAAAAAAAACAAAAAAAAAAAACACAAAGGCGTAATAGGAGAATTTATATTTGTATTATTTGTATATCACACTTTGGCAACAAGGCGATTCAAAGTAAGTTGCACTCGAAAAATAAAGGAAAGTAAAAATAAGGCTCATCAAGATGAGTCTAGTCTTAACCTGATGACTTAATGGGATGAATGGAGTCTGTTGTGCTACTGCTTGGGTGGAAAGAAAACCAGCAGCCACACGGCCCTTTCTGGAACCACTTTGAATCCCCTGACCTAAAGGCAGCAAGAAACAGAGAAGCAGGATCACTGGAAAGTTCAAGGCAACGAGGAAAAACACAGAGACAGGCTTGAGGGGGCTCAGTGGTACCGTGACTGGCAAACACTCGGCTCCGAAGGACTGACGCCTACTCCTCTTGTACATCCTGCTGATGAGGCTTGATGGGAAACAGCTGTGACCGCTGATGACACCACCACACTCCATCCAGGACCCGGTGCATAGGATAAAACCCCACAAAAGAAAACAGAGGACCCCGGAACATGACAAGAAGAGTTAAATGTAATATGTTATTTTATTGTTGTCTTTTTGCATAGGTTTTTTCCAGATTAGCACAGTATAAGACCGTAATGCTTTTTCTTCATTTGGTTCTGGGAAAGCAGAGTAGGATTAAACCAGGTGATCAGAGAGGTCTGGAAGGTTTAGACAATATTTTCAAATTGAACTGAACAATGACAAAATATCTGTGATGTAGACCATTTTTGGCACTAAGCCATTTAGTGATGGGCTCAGTTGCAGCTCAAGCTACAATGCATTATTTTTAGTAATATCCAATTGTCAGACTGTAGCAACGTGAACTGATCCCCTCACCGCCTCTCCCATTACAATAAAACGGAGGCCGTCATGGTAGAACTTGGGTTTCACAACGTCCACATCACTTTTCTTGTCAAGCGATAAAGAGTTTTGTTTAAATAGATAATTTTAGAAATACAATTTTATCAGTCTTTTTAGGAACTAGATTTTATATAGCCCTACGATGATAAATATATCTGTTATTTGTTCATCAACATAGTCATGTTTTAGCTGCCAAGCATAAAATAGACCAAGTAATTGTAGTCGTTTAGTTTGATAGTGAGATAGTGTTGGTTGGAAGTGTTTATATTCGCTTTTTATAGTCCAAGTCACTAATCAGAATAGCCCCTGTGCTACAGGGGTTATTAGGCAAGGAAGAAGGAGAGGGAGAGGAAGAAGGCAAAAGGCTGCGGTGGGCGAGCAGCCATGGCCAGGCAAGGGATGATTGAAGCCAAGGAGGTGATATCTAAAGTTCTCTGTCCAGAAAAGTATTCTGGTGTATACCTATGTGGTCTGTGTGATATAAATAATCCTAATTAAAGTGTTTTATTTAAAGCTCTGAGCGCCACATGTTGTAAAGTTACTGTTGTCAGTAGTTGCTGAATTTGTATAAATCCTGGAGAGTAACAGCATTCTTCAGCGTGTTGCTGCCATTAATTGCTCTCTGCCGTCTCAGTTCAACTCTCTATACTTGCTTTCACATTCAAGCATGAAGGCAATCTCTACAGTCACTAATTGGTCACTAGTTTTCTCTTATATAATTATAAATAGCAATTTCTAAGACCGATTGAGACTTTCAATGTATAAATAATAGTGACATACTTATGTATATCTAAATCTCTGTAATTATTGCACATTGTTGCTTTCAGTTGTTAGGCAGACATGAAGACATGAACTGCTGCAGCAATCTATTCAAATGAAAATAATATGCATGGATGAGTTTATTAAGTTCCAGATGAGACATTAGTTTTTGATAGTGGAAATGCTCTAAAGAACTGACTTTGAAATTACATTGTTTAAATACTTCAGTCTTTTATTCAACTGAATAAAAATATTATACATGCAAGCATTGATGTGTTACTTTTCATCTTTATGGTCAAAGGGATTAGCAAGGAATATATTCACATTTTGACATTAGGCTCTGTTGCATCTGCAAATCATGGTAACTGTTTTTGTCTGTTTTAATCTGAGCTAGTAGAACCACATTTTACGGGGATTTCTTATTCTAATTGTATATAACATTAAGATATAATAAACTAACAAAACAAAAAAGAAAAACAAGGACGGTCTAAAAATTTCTTTGAATGACTGTATAATCAATAGGAGTCAGCGAATGATGGAATGTTTCAGAACCCTGCACAGGATTTTTTAAAACTCTTTCCATACTAACATATTAACTGGAAGCAGAGACTGTCCTTTAAGTAAGCAACCAGACAAGTGCTGTATCAAAAAATCAGACCCAATTCTTCAGTGTCTTCCTTACTGACTTGAGTAATCCATTTTCCCCTTAAGTAAAGGTGAATGAAGGGGAATTTATTTTTTTGTCCACTAATTTCTGAGCTCATTATTTGTCCACCTATTCTAAAGAATTGGTCAGTGGCTGGCGTTGGTGTTAACAGATGTATATGCTTAGATGAGAATGAGCATACACAGAAACAAAGATTGAACTGTTTATTGCTGGAGAAACCTGTAATCATCCTCATTGTCGTCTTCTTTATGTGGGACAGGGTTGCAATGGCAGTATCCTCAGCAGAGATTTTTTGTTTGTTTTATTTGGTTTTTAAACAAAACACTTCTGGTACTAGCTGTAGCTTAACATGACAACATCGATCGATCGATGGAACCATCCATCCATCCATCCATCCATCCATCCATCCATCCATCCATCCACCCATCCATCCATCCATCCATCCATCCATCCATCCATCCATCCATCCATCCATCCATCCATCCATCTCCCATTTATTCATCTGGGTTCTGGTGCCTTTATCCACCAGTCTCTGGGTGAAGGGCAAGGTACGCACCGGTCAAGTTGCCAGGCTATTGCAGGGCAACACATAGACATAAATAATTATGCACAGACACTTAAAGCTAAGTGTGTGTAAATCTTAGAGATGCCAATTACCCTAACAGTCAAGTGCTTTTACTGTGGGAGGAAGCAGGAGTACCCAGAGAGAACCAACGCATGCATGGGAAGAACATGCAGATTCCATGCAAAAAGACCCTGGGCTGGGAATCAAACCCATAACCTTCTTGCTAAAAGGCAACAGTGTAACAAATCACACCACAATGCAGCCCTAACACAAGAACAATCCTGATTAAAATAATTAGAATAAAATGCATGCTATTCTATTTAATAGTGCGAGTACCATCCAGAGCCAACATGTTGCTGTTCTGGGAGCATACTGAACCATCAACATTGGAGTCCACTCTGGATTTCTGTTAAAATAATTATTCACAGAGAGAATTCCCTCAGACTCATGGTAGCACTGGCAGAGAAAAGAGATTAGGTTGCTATATTCCCCGAGCTGTTTCTGAACCAATGCCATCTGTTAATGTGTCATCTCTGGTCCCACGGTAATTACATCTCCTACATCACATTTACACTGTTGGTATTTATTTATTTAACCTGACAGCTTTGGCTGCAGCACTTAAAAAAAGAAAAAATCACAAATCCTACCTGATAGTCATATAGGGTAATCTTTCTTCTTCCCAAACCGCTTATCTAGGATAATAAAACAAAGCATTCTGTCTTAAAAATGCAGCTCGCACCAATCTCATTATTTATACTCCTGGCACCTTTCCTTACCTTTATATTTGATTAGTGAAATCCATCTGGGCAGAAATCTGATGCAATTAGTAACATGCTAGTTATTTTCTTTATAGAGAGGAACAGCTTAGCTAGACACTGACAACATTTAGATTTTTTTTTTTTTTTTTTAGGAATTTAATGTCAATATCCATCCTTAGGTCATCCAAGGACTAATCTTACCTTCAAGGACATACTGGAAAAATCTGTAAAGTTAAAAAAAAGACCACTATAAAGAAATGAACGTGAGATGTTTAAACCCTTCACCGCTGTTTGCGCGGGTTTTATCCCTACATTATATATATATATATATATATGTCAAATTTTGCAAATCATTTTCTTTACATACCCTGAAGACACTTTGGAATTGGAATTTAAAAGATGTTGGCATTTAGGGCATCTTTTAACTCTGCAAATGTCCTCAGAAAATTCCAAGTCCCACACAGAAATAAATATCTGGGGTTTTTTTTTGATTTTGTTTTTTTTTTTTACTTTTGGCCTTGTAAATGGCAGTTTTTGGGTTCTTAATGTCTGACATTTGACTACTATTTTATTCTAAAGAGAACTTGATTATAAACCATGAAACATGATGAGAAGCTAGAACCTAATGAGTACATTTAATCAAAAAAAGTTGCAATATACAGTATCTTGAAAATCAGATTTTTCTAAAAATTGTCCTTCACATCTTTCAAAGTTTGGCATTGTCAACAAAGTTCTGGTGAATAAAAGCTATTTTTCTTCTTTTCTCAAACATTTTAAATGGTTTTGTTGAAACCATTGTACTGACATTGCTTGATGCCTCAGACAATCCTAAGCTGTACCAACTTTGTAATAAAATGCTGTTTAATAGAATAACGAAGACTTTTAAAAAAGGTATAACAAAACATACTTTCTGGATAAAGGATAAATGAAAGGAAAAATTTGGAGAAGCCTACATAGATACAATAATATATGTAGATAATGATAATAAAGTTACTCTCCTCAAGTTCCTAACTTAATACAGGGAACATATGCCAGTAGCTGCTGCAGTAAAGAGTACGCAGCACACATACCTGGTTGGCTACCAAAAAATGGCACACCATATGAGAAAGATTTCTACAGATATTACTGACATACCAACCGGAAATGTGCTCATGTTCTTTGTTTTGAAGCAGACAACAACATAAGCCAAGCACTGTAAAGGTTCTGTGCTATTATTCTGTAGATGAAATAATGTCAGTTTAGATAATTTCTAAGAGTATAAAATGGTTAGAGAGTGCTTGTTCCAGGCAAAAACAACTGAAAATAAGCCTCAAGCCGTAAATACCTTCATGGGACATTAGCTTATACTACAATAACTATTTGTTTATCATAAAGTTTCCATTAGTATCCATAATAGAGAAATCAATTAGATGTTGTAAAAGAATACTTAAGGTCATTGAATTGTGTGTTTTCTTGGAAAAAAACAGACATTGGTCTGTCAAATGACAAAACATACAGTAGGATATGTCTCTAAATGACATAGGTTCTGCACAGCCATCGTTAATAACTGATTTAATATATCCTTCAGAATGACTCCAGTCATCTCATCAAGTGAGTCTAGTCTCAACCTGATGACTTGATGTGATGACTATAGTCTGATGTCCTACTGGTTAGGTGGAAAGAAAACCAGCAGCCACACGGTCCTTTCTGGAAACAGTTTGACACCCCTGGTATATTGGTTCTTGGCTAAAAACCATGATAGATAGGCCAGGTAAAATGGTTTGCACATGTTTAGTAAAGGAAAAGTGGATATACTGACAAAGGATCTGTTTTAGAGAATAGCAAAGGAGGAGAAGAGGACGACATTTCAAGGGTGTAGACACACCAAGGGCTGATGAGACAAAGAAGGATGTCTTCCCTCAGGTTAGACAGATCAATGGTGGTACACTCTAAATCGAGTTTTAAAAGTATGACTGCAACAGTTTGGATTGTTTATCTTAATGTTTTGCTGTTTGCCTAAAACTATTTTTTGAGGGATACAATTTTTTTGTGTGTCATGCCCAAGAGGGCTTTTCATGAATGTCACAGAATACAGTGCTTTAAAGGGTATGCACACAAACATTTAGATGTAAAAACTAAGAATCATTTGGGATGAAAGCATCAATGCAACCATCAAGCTGCATCCACACTGGTCTTGCCTAAATGCTGCTGCCTCTACGGAGGTATGTTTGAAACCTTTTGTTTTCATGTAAATTAGTTCACAGAATAGTATCATCCAACAGTGTTTTTTACAGTTCTGCTCCTCACTGCTGTTTTGCTCTAAATGCTAATTCGCTTTCCACCACCCTTTTCCAATTTTCCAAAATACAAACATGCTGGATTTCCATTCCCAACACTGTAATACTTTGATCTTTCTCTGTTTGTGAGTTTTTATCTCTCTGCCTGTGTTTGTCCATCTCTGTCTTCTCAGTTTGTGTTTTTCAGATGCCTCATCATCCAATCTGGGTGTCAATGATTGCACCCTGTGAGCCAAATGTGTTTATCTGCATTTTGTTGCACTCTAAAAATCCTCACAAAACCCTCTCTGCTATATAAACAAAGCACAGCCAACCACTTTTCGACCTATTCTTTAATTCATCTTCTCCCTGCTGCTGCCATATTTCCATCAGCCTCTAAAAACACAGTGTATCCTTAATGAGTTCGGCAGCTGGCAGTGCAAGTGTATCTGCCCAAACAGCTATGAATTCACCCAGGATTGGGAGAATAAGACGGTTTTGAATGTCACACTTATATGACCTCCAAAGAAACAAAGGTGATGGCTAAAGAATTCATGTGCATATCTTTTCTGTCTTACAGGGATGTTTTATTTTTTAAACTTATAAAATAAATAAATTGAATATTTTACTTGGCTTTTCAATGGTTGTAATAATTTAATTCTGAGGAGAACTGCCTATGCAACATAATGCAATGCATTTCAACAACATTACTGGGTAAAACTTAAAGAAATTATGATTTATTTTTTTTCCTTATTTTTTACTGATCTACACATGGGGCAAGATAACACAGACTATATACATACAGTACTTGTAGTATTTAGTTACCAATCTCCTTAAATACCTCAACCAATTATTTTTTATAGTCAGCAAAAAACATTTGTCTCAAATGGGATCAGTCAGTTTGGCTTTCTGTTTTGGCAGAACTGGTAAAGTTTATTAAAATTTTTAGCACCCTGACGTCATTTACACCTTTTAAAGTGGGTTGAATTAAGTTTTAGTGGTAACTTGCACAGTTATACATGCATACATGCAGATGCAAAGGGATTTGTTTAACACCAAGTTTTTGATTGATCAATATTTAAAATAATTGGGAAGTCCAAGGACCTGAATACAGATCTTTGTATACATTGGGAAACATTGTCTTTTTATAGTAGATCTAGAGATCAGTCCTAAAATACTCATGTCAACATAATCCTCAAAGTTGCAGGGTCCATCCATCTAAACAACTTTGTCACTCAGCTGAGCCTTAGAGGTTTTGCAAGTATTTTTTAGTTATAGAAATTGGTGAAAGTTCTGGATAGAAATAATCTAAAAGAGTAGAAGTAATTCCTCCATCGAAAGACAACATTTGTCAGGGTGAAAGGTTTTGAACTGCTTTAATCTAATCTTTCTATATGCCATTTCGACGTCAGCCTAAGCCTTAAAAAAAGAATAATGAAAATGGATTAAGAACTATATGAAGGAGAAGTCTGTCTTAACAGATTAGTTGGATGTTAAAGCCATTAAACATTTAGAATACACCTAAAAATTGTTTTATATAAGTCTTTTTATGTATGTTTTATGGCACTTAATAAGTGTTCTGCCCTTAAATGTATTCATTCTTTCACACTTTGAAAATATGAGTCTTGAGGAAATTTTGTATCCAAAAAGGAGGCAAATAGTATCCCACTAAGTTATGAAGTTTAAATTGCACAGAAAGCCTGAAAAGACTGAATAAAAACATGAAGGAAAAAAAAAAAACCACAAAGACAAACTTCTGTGCTTTATCGTACCAGACCCCCACCAATATTTTGCCTTCGTAATTTAACAGACATACACAGTGTTCTGTGTCAAAGAGAATAAAGATTTTTTTTAGCTATAACAAGAATCTTTAATTTATTTTAGTCAAACACTGCACCATCAAAGAGGCCAAATGCTTTGACAGGAGTTTAAAAAGCAAACTGACTTTGTTAAGTTTTAAGCTGATTAAAATAAGAAAAGTTACATCTTCATCTCAGTATTTTTAAAATCTTAAAAAAAGAGAGATTTTAGTGTAAAAGATTCCAAATGTTGAGTAAACCATCTGTCAGGTAACTGGTTTTGCAACATTTGCCTCATGAGAACACAGAAAAGGGGGGGCTCTACGGCAATTATTTATATTTAGCAGGTGTGCTAGGGGCTGGGAGGAAATATAGCTGCTTTAAGTATGACTGATCCATAAAATGTTTGCTGTTCAACAAAGAAATCTCAAGCTCCTCCCTATAACCCGTTTCCCACTGGCTGAAAAACCTGCTTAAACCCCTAAACAATCTGATTTTAGTGGCAGTGAGAACGGCTCATTGACCAGCATGCAGCACGGGTTGAAATCACCTCCAAACGGCTCAGGTCTCATTGGCATACAATGGGAACATCAGACCCTGGTCGACCAAGGGACATCACAAAATCACGGCAGTCGCTGATATAGCAAGCCAAAACAACTTTACTTACATTCAATAAACATGGCGTAGCACTGGTGAGAGAGATTCTGATGGACAAATTAGCCAACAAAGGGCAAGAAATCTCTTCTATGCCGCTCTCCATTGTTCACTTTCCTGATTTCTGTCGCACTGGTGAGATTGTTGACGTTAACTCAGAGTGATGGCATGGGGTCAAAACCAGCTTTTTCTTGCTAGAGGGAAGGAAGTTAAATGAGTGGTTTGAAAAACCAGCGTTAATCCGCTGACTTCAGTGGGAAATACGTTTTTTAAACTGCCATATTTTTACATGGTTTGAGAAGATGGCAAAGTTTCAACCACCAAAGAGTTTTAGCGTTGAGAAGCCGGCGATTGGCCCAAGTTGAAGAGACAATTCACTTGATATAGGTTTGCTACTAAACTGGTGAAAGAGGATGGTGTGATTCAGGGTGGCATGCAGGTTTATGCTCTAGGAAAAGAAGCTGAAAGTATCCTGAACCCTTTTACCTTTGAGGATGACAAGAGTGAAGAGGATTATGATGTAACTTTTGTGATGTTTAATATCTATTTTGTTCCAAGGTGGAACGTCATTCATGAACAGGGATGTTTTAAACAGAGGACAAAACATAATGGGAAGCAGGCAGAGACATTCATTTATCACAGAACAATAACAGAGCACATCAGACATCGGATGTTGATTTACAGTTTTGATAAGGATCTTTCTCAGAAGCTGCAACTTATTCCAAACCTTACTTTAGAGATGCCAGAACAGGAGGCGTGATAGTCAAAAGACATTTAGTTGTGCGCAATCCAGGAGATGGTGCTGCATCTTGGCAGCAGGGCTCAAGATGGTGGTGGACACACTGAGAAATACACAGAACCAAAATGTTGAAAATAAAAGAGAAATGTGGACGATATGGGAAAACAACACAAGGCCAGCAGGATAAATGCCCAGCTACCAACTCCATCTGTAACAGATGTGGAAAACAAAGATGTTGGGAAGGATGTGCAAAAGCAAGCCAATCAGTGAAGTTTCTGAGTGTGGAAAAATAAAACAAACATTATTACCTGGGTTCAGTTAATAGTGAATCACATGATGATGAACAGATGGTGACTTTAAACATAGACACTAATCCTTTAAAGTTCAAGATAGATTCTGGAGCTAACTGCAGTGTAATGAGTGAGGCTGTGTATAAATCAGTGGATGTAAAAAGACCACTATATAAAGCAAAGAAGATATTGAGTGGTCCGGGGGGGAGATTTAAACTGTTTGGGGCACCTCATACCCTAGGCCAGCTACAAAGATAAAGCATGTTCACTCAAAGTTTATGTTATGAAAGGCAATAAAGTAAACAGCACTGCTCAGTAGACCAGCATCATTAGCCGTGGGGCTAATTAAGAGACTAAATGAAATTAACAGCAATGTCATGAGCTTGGTCTTTAAAAAAAAGCCTGTAAAGATACTCTTACAAGAAAATGCCCAGCCTTATTCTATAAATAAAGCAGAACAGCATAAGGCTGTTCAACAAAGAAGACCTGAGCATCTACTTATGATAAACAGACATATTTATTATACAACTGACAGATGACATACTGTATATATTGTATATACAGGGCTTGATTGTCTATTCTTAATGCACCTTTTCCTCCTTGATTGCACCTTCTTATCTACTTTGCCATTATGTGACAAGTGAATTTCTCCGCTGTGACATCAATAAAACTCATCTAATCTAATCTAATCTAGCAAAGACAGAATAAACAAACCACAGGTTTAACATGACAAGAAAACAATTACAATATACAATTTCCCGAAGGGAGTAATCCCAAGGGATTAATAAAGTCAAGTCTAAGTCTAAGTCTAAGTCTAAAACAAATAAATCCACATTTAAACTTGTGCAATTCATTAAACAAAGATTTAAGTGAGGTGTGACACAGATCTGGAAATCAAAAATGACTGAACAATGGAGAAGAAATAACATCTATTATTATTATTATTATTATTATTATTATTATTATTATTATATTAGTAAAATAGCAATCAATCCCGAAGCACTTTGAAAAACATTCAGTCTTTATCCAATCAAATCTTCTAGCTACCCTTTAAATTAATACAGCAACACATCTGTGCAAATTTTCAGTTATCCTGGTCATTGAAACCCCAAAACAGGCTTAAATCAGAGGCAATCAGACGGAAGGTTCGGGCGCCTCTGATGGAGTTTTATAGAGTATAATTGACAATAGAGTATGATTTCATGTTTGGTTTTATATTAGGATTTTGTCTCAGAGATAAGGACATGAAAAGCTGTTTTAGAATACATTGTCATCAGAGATGATAAACTCCTTTTTGTCATCAGGTGTATTATCTTGACAACTAGAAGGAAGATAAATGGATTGATTGGTTTGATGAATGGTTAGTAAAGAGAAGATGACTTTGTTTTCCACAAGACTATGGCTTTGAGGCTTTAAGAAAAGGTGAGGCAGACAGAGAGCAGAAAATGCAGTTAAAGTGTTCCAAGAGGAAAGAGAGCTCTGTATGATTCTGTTCCAAGAGACTTGCTTGAAGGTGGAAGGAAGACCAGGAGGATCTAGGATGAGGAAGGGATGGTAAGCCTAATGTATGAAAGCCAGACATGGGAATGAGGAAAAAGAGGATGAAAGCCCTTCAGTGTAGATACTCAGGAATCCAGGGATCCAAACTGTAGGGAGACTGTGAAAGAAAGTATTATTAGCAAAAAGGAGCTAGCTTACCACTGAGACACAGAGAAAAAACTTGTTATCAGACGAATGGATGGATGGATGGATGGGTGGATGGATTGATTGATAGATATTGACGATCTCTGCAGTACTTTCAAAAGTGGCCTTGTTGTGGTGATCATTATCCTTGTGCAGTCAAATTCCCACCCTAACAGTTTTTGTAAATGCACATGGAGAGTAAAGTATTACCTAGTCAAAGCATTCCAAATATGTCAGGGTTTGCTCTAAAACAGAGATGGTCCAGTGAGGCAGCCTTCAATCCAAAAAAGTTGAAGCTAAAAGTTTCAAGACAACTTTTTTCTTTCCCGTTTGTGCTCCAACTTTCAACATTTTTGAAGGAACAGCTGGGAAATGCACAGAGAGGTTTATGAATGACAGGTGCATATCTGTGATGTGAACCCTCACAGGGTGGATGAATCTGACAGATATAGAGACTGCACATTCAGACACAAATGGCATCTAAAAGGAAAAATGGAATCTGAAAATCTCAGCTGAAGGTTTCCATTAATTTCTATTAACCAGCGTGTCCTGTTTATGGGTTGAGTATAGTTGGAACATTTCCAAAATGTTTTTTAGCAATTACGCAGTATCAGTCTTTTAATCCTGTTTTTTTATCTGCCTTTCACAACTTGTGTTACAAGACTAAAACAATTCTCAGATAAGCTGAAACGCCTCTATTATCTGTTTTCAACTGTTAAAGGTAAAATACAGATCATGTTTAAAATGTTGTGATGGTTCTAAATCAGTTCTTTTATTACTTTGTCTGAATTTAAACAGACTTTTTCAATTTTAGGTCACATAGGATCGTCAAAAATTATTTCGATCTGCTGAATAGCAGGACACAGACAAGGAGGACTTCAAAATACTTTATTTGCTTTTACATTTGAATTCAGAACTGAAAAATTTGTTTAGTATTTGGTACTATTATTTTTTTAAATGTTCACATTTGGGTCAGTAATATTTTACAAGTTTCTCACAGTAGTTTACTTAAATTCTGCCCCATTCACGCTGACAGCACAGTTGTGCTTGAAAGTTTACATACCCTCCAATTAAAGAAAATCACACAATAGTAATTAACACAACAACACAAAACTGAACATAGTGATAATTAATAAAAAAATACTTATTAACAATGTATATTTATTACATTTATTAAATAATCCTAAAAAACAAAGTGTGCCTGACAAATTAAGGTACTTTGCTGATGAACAGTGAACCAGCATACCACTCACCAGGTGCAGAAGTCTGACTGAAGAAAAATAACATGTCCCCCTTTTCCACCTGATCTAAATCCCATAGAGAACCCGTGGTCCCTCATAAAATGTGAGATCTAAAGAGAACGGTCCACCTCTCTGAATAGTGTCTAGGAGGCTGTGGTGCTGCGGCAGGAAATGTTGATCGTAAACAGATCAAGCAACTAACAGACTCTATGGGTGGAAGTTTTTTGAGTGTCATTGTAAAGACATGTACGGAAGAGTATTGCTGTCACACAGGCAAAAAAAAAATTTGAGCGCTATCACGTTATAACGTGATACGTATCTTGTTAAAACGTGATTATAACCCATACAAACTCCTACAATTCCCAAGTTTAAAAAATTGTTTTAATTTACTTACTGCAGTTACCTCTATAGGTTTCATGAGTCACTTAATGAGGCTGTATTCTGTGGGCGTACAGTAGATGTGAGAGGCTGCACACTCTCATTCACTGAGCTACTTGCTTGAGTTTCTCTACCACCATTGACACATTAGAGAGAAAACATGGGCAACTGAAGATGGATCTGACTCAACACAAGAGTAAGAAAATAGAGCATTTGTGTAGTGTGACAAAATGAGCAAAATTGGAGTCTGAATGGCAAATGAATAAGAAAGGGAGTAAATAATAAAGTAATAAAGCTTCAAACAAATGGAAGGAACTCAGATCTGCTGTTGGTCCTCTCTTTGTTAAACAATATAGGATGCTCTGTACAAACTAACTTCAATATGTATAACTTTCTTACCTCAGAAGATATGTGTCATGCTGTGGTTTTTTGTGTTTTTTTTTTTTGTTTTTTTTTTTGTTTGGTCTATTACTCCCACTCCATGCTGCACTATCTTCAAATCACTTCCTGTGTTATTTTCAGGTTTCATTTTAGACAACTTCACCTTCTGGGTTCCCCCTCTGCAATCAGGCTCTGCCACACCCTAATGTTATTCACCTGCTCCCCTTTTTGTTTGTTGGCCTATTTAGTTCTCGCTGATCCAGTTTCCATTTGCCACTTCGTCCTTTGTGTCAAGCATTTCAGCCTCTGCATTTGTATTTAGTCTCCTTGTGTTTTTGATCCAGCTTGAATTTGGACGTGTCTCTGTTTTGCTACTTCTGCTTTGATTTCATTTTTGGTGTATGACCCTAGGACTGTATTAAAGAAACCTTGAACCTAAGCCAACTGTTTTTAAATCTGCATTTCTGTCCCTCCATCCCTAAGTCATATGGCAATATGGCTGTCATAATAATGCAACTATTGAATGTTATATTTGCTTTTCTGAATAACTTTGTTGTTATTATGGGGTATCACAGTACCTGCAAATAATTTTAAACCTTTCAGTAACAGTTCAAACATACTGAAAATTTGTTTTCAGTATGTTTGAACTGGGCTTTGTTTGGGCTTTGTTTTTCAGTTCATACTATTTTTAAACTGCAGTTCTTCCATTTCCAATGATCAAGTTCTTAAAATATATTCACTAGCCAAATAGCTGTTAAAAACACAGGCTTTGCATTATATTTAGTAATGGAGTTTCTTAGGACATGATTTGTGAGGCAGGCCTTCTTTGAAAAGAAACCTCAAATTTGCGAGTGGGATTTAAATTCCCACGCTTTCTAAACGTATCTGGATTTGCTGTATCGATTTTCAGTTTGTCTGCATAAATCATGGATTCTTTTCTACAGCCAGGGTCTGAGGACAGGTCTTAGTCTCTAAATAGAAGTGAAACTCAGCAAGAATTAATCAGAAAATATTATGGACAAAAGGTTTTGAGATTTTTAAAACAATAATTCCCATTCTTGTGTTTTAGCAGTTTTTTCGTTGCTCTAAAGTGTCTTAATCGCATCTTTCTCCTTGTTTTATGATTTTTTTTTTAAATCAGTGACTCTTTTTTTCTCGAATCAAATATTGGTTGATTACAGGAATTAGTAAAATTTGCTGATACTTTATCAATCTCCTACTAAACCATTTTTATTTAAAGAGAATGTAGACAACAGTACATATCCAGAATATATTCAGACCATAAACTGATTTGTTTTGGTTTTGCTTAAAAAAATGCATTAAAAGTTGCTCCATGAGTTGTTTCCACACACTCAGGTCTAGGGTCTGGGATATGCTACAACCGCCCAGCTTTAGTCTCCCACAACTTATTTACAGGATGTCAAAATGTCAACAAGATGGGCAGAATTTGCAAACTGTCCTACAGTCATCTACTATCATAAAAATTAAGTTTCAAGAATGTTGGTTGGGAATTCAGTTGAAGGAGGGACAGGATGGATATTTATCAATAACTGTTCACTATTCAGAGATTCATTACATGTGTTTTTATTTTCAGTATAAATTAAAAATATATCATCTTTTACATACATATACAGTATTGAAGATTTAGTAGCAAAGCTTTTGGATGAGGTAAAATTACATTTCTTATAGTTCCTGGTAAGGTTTCTCACTAGATTGAACTATGTAAGGTCGCTGGTTTTTTGTTTTTTTGTTTTTTTTATCCAGGTAAACAAATAAAACTTCCCCTTTTCACCAGCAACCAGTTATCAAAGATAAGATCCATTTTTTGTCAGTAGAGACAAAACAATTAAAGCCTGGTTACTACCTATGTGACAGCAAAACAATTTGACATTAACCTTTGGGAACGAGCTGCTCTTTAAACTCCTTGATAAAATGCAGTTGTGAAGTCTACAGCTGCCAAGCACACCCTGTAAGGAGACACACACCCACCCACACACACTGATCTGCACACAGCTCTGTTGACAATGAGAGGTTGTGAAGTAACTGCATCCTGTGAACTGGAAGGGAAAATTCTGGTAGCAAGATGGTAATTGTATATTTAATATGGGTTATCAATGATCTTGCCATATTTTCACAACTTAAAAGAAATAGCAGGTAAAATCTCTTAAGAAATGGTGTTTGCTTGCAGTATGACAATCAATGCAGATAATCAGTCAAGGACATTTAATTTTTCAAAATAGCACTGCAGCAAACATTTATTAAACAAATTTTGGATACTTTAAATTTATTAAATCAATCTTGGAAGAAGAAAGCTAAAAGAATTAGATTTCTCAGGGAAGAGTAAAGAAAGAGCCGTGGTATTGATTTGATGGTAAAAAAAAAAAGAATGTAAGGGCAGAGGGAAATCTTTGAAGCAATGTGTGCAAAGTAATTGGCCGTCTCCGTAGAAGGCACTGAGTCTATAACTAGAAAGTCTCCTTTGTATTTACCAACTTTAGGTCCTTGTCTCCCCTAAACCACATTAAGCGAGATATGAAACATTCAGGCTCTGGCAAAATGGTAGAAAATGAATTTATGAATGAGGTATTTCTGCAAGTCCCCCTTCCCCTGTCTGCCCTTATTTCCCATGTGTCTTTTTTCATGAGAGATGAGCAAAGCGATCATTTCCATATTGATCGACAAAAGAACACTCTGCGAATGCTGCTTAAACCCTATTTCTGCTTCTTTTACAAGCGATAGAAAAAGTTTTGAATACATTTTTTCCTGCAGTTTGTCAGAATAACAGACTCAAAGCTTTGCACTATCTACATTTTTCATTTTAAAATGGGTCATTTTGGTATCATTGCTGCATGATGTATTCTCCAAAAACATATTTTAAAAACTAGTACAAACTTTTTGCATTGACAGCCTTGTGCTTTTTGTTTGTAGAAAATCACAAAAGCAAAGAAAAAACTGTTTTATCAGATACATTTTAAATTCCATACGTCCTTTTATCTTCTGCCGCTTATCCGTCAGGATCATAGTTGGCGGGTGCTTATTTTCAGCAGTCCGTGGCAGTCTGTCGTAGGGCAGCAGCTTTTAAATTATATTATTTAATGCATTAAAATAGCAGAGACTAATTATTTAAAACTGTGATAATGGTTATGTTACCAGCATCAAAACAACCAATATGGGAATTTTTTTTGTTTGTTTTGTATCTTTTACTTTGACAAAGCATTTCCTGGACTACTGCATTTGTTCATAGAAATTCCTGTTTGATGAACACAAACATGAACCTAAAATTTATAAAACTACAAAGCATTCTCTTTTTAAAAGAATATATAAACTAAAATGAAATTATCCTAACCTTTTAATTAGGGTTATCAAATAAAAAGAAAATCCAGTGTTTCGGTATTGGCCTACCTGAGAGTCAAGGGTAACAACTATAATTCCTGTAAAAGAGCATTTTTTTAACCTTTTTTCCTTTCAGGGACAATTAACAATTTTACAAAATCTTTTGAAGGACTGCAAAAGTACCTGTCATAATATTTGGGACACAGATTTTTGTCCATTCAAACTCCAAGTAAGCATAACCATTGCTATGGATCTGTCTATAAGTTCCTCCATTTTAGCACGTTTATATATCTAATATTACATCTTATTTAATAATAGGATTTTATTGTCAGTTCTTCCCTAAAATGTTCAATTTTACAGAAATTATTCATCCACATTTTCATGAAAATGCATTATTCAAGATTCATTTGAAGAAAATCTATTTTTCGTTTAAGATGTACCTCGTTAACAAATAGAGAAAAACTAAAGATAGGGCACAAAATAATATAAGAGTAATAAGCCATCAGGATGTGATACTCTAACCAGAGAACCTTAATAGAATCAGAATCAGAATCAGAATCAGAATCAGAATCAGGTTTATTGCCAATTAGGTTTTCAGACTTACAAGGAATTTGCCTTGGTGTTTAGTGCACAACACAACACTTCTATGAGAAGCAAGAATAAA
>JAUZNJ010088719.1:0-22798 GCA_034780135.1 Jordanella pulchra | reverse complement strand
ATCCATCCATCCATCCATCCATCCATCCATCCATCCATCCATCCATCCATCCATCCATCCATCCATCCATCTTCATCTAAGTTTCCCTCCTTACAAATATTACCCATTTGAGTCACAAAGGGTATTTGAAATCAATTATTCTACATAAAAAGTATTTATTATAGTGTATCTGCTTAAGCCTATTATGTATAATTGTCTGCATACTTTCAAAGTAACAAAAATAAAAAAAAGAGGGAAAAAAAGATAAATCTAGTACTCTGAATGTATTTAAAAAAAATAAGTCCCCATGACAAGATAGCACCTTATAAAGCAACCTGCAATGAATGGATTTCAATCTGAAAAAATAGACAAAGAAATCAACCTTCTGTTAATATGTGTTCCTAAAGGAGCCATGAGAGGGAGACATAGTGCAAACATAGAGGGGGAGGCAGTATTGCTGCTTTCAAACTACACTTCTGTCCTATGGTTCTACATTTCCTTACAGATAGAAAACATAAATCAGAGGAGCATCACATGATGAAGGTGAAGGAAAACTGTAACGAAAGCAGAGATTTTATAGAGGTAATGAGTCATCAACCTTTGACCTGTGATGGGCTAAACACTGGAGGAGGTGCAGCAATGACTAAGGGGTTTGTGTCTGTATAAATAAGAAGATCCATGTCTACCAAAAAGTTCAAAGCTGCTGGTTCAGCTTGAACTAAAACACGGGGGGGGGGGATTTGTTTAGGGGCCCCTACAAAAACAGCTGCTTCACCTTTGTTACTCTGTCGTTTGCGTGAGAGTCTGTACAGATCAAACCTAAACATATCCCCCTCAACATACTTCAACCCAGTAGAGCTCCGGCATCGAAAAGGATGGAGCTCTTGATAAAATACCAGGGGGCCCCACCGGTGTGTGTGTGAGCGTTCGTGTGTGTGTTGGACGATGAGATGCTTGTTGATAAAATTTTCCTGTCCTCTCAAACTGTCTGATCTGTAAGTACAACAGCTTATAGCAAAGATTCACACCTATGTGGGTGGGATGAAGAGCTCGAATCCAAACAAATTCAAATATCACAAAAGCAATGCATCATGGGAGCCATAAAGAAGAGAAGAGTGGCTCAACATGCTGTATATGTAAGATCAGGTAAGTGAGTGAGAGATAAAGCTATATTGCTCTGTCAAACTAGAACCCGACAGAAGCTGCAAACACTGACAACATTTCCAGAAGACAAAAACATTTCCAGCCAAGCAAATGAAAAATGATCCGGTGAGCTCTAAAAGTGTAGAAAACAACACACTAGAAAAGCAATAGTGTTATTTATTGCTTGCTTTTAAAAGGAAGAAAATATCCTTTGAAACACAAGAGGATGCTGAGAAAGATTATTGGGTTTTGACTGGCCTTTGGAAAACAGATAAAACTAAAAACAATGTAAAGCAACTTGTATAAGCGTCCCTGTTCTAACACACCCTGATAGAAATGGCAGACTTTCCTCCTCAAGATAAAGTCAAGATCTGCAGAGTGCTGCTAAAGACCAAACTACTTAACCAAGGTGTAATGGTAAAGGAAAACTTCTAAAAGTAGCAGGAGACCTGTTCGTTGGCACTGAACCAAAACTAGAAGGTTTGGATATCCCGTAAAGCATCTAATTTGTCTGGTCAAAAGGAGATTTTTTTTAGACCCTAGATAATGATTCCTCCACAACATTTATCCTTGATAGTTGATAGGAAATATACATACAATAGTGTTCACTTGTAAGGTTTAAAAAATAAACAATTGAAAAGACATGTTTGGAAAGTTGTTTTTGTTGTTTCTATATTTTTCTGTAAAAAGCAAAATACCTGCTGGGAAATATGGTTTAAAAACACCAAGAATATCCAGATTTGTTGGGATATTTTAGGATTGTAGGGAAGGAACTATTTTTCATTCTTTGCTACCTTGAAGCTGGCTGTCATGGTTTTGAAAACACATTTTTTGGAAGCCAAAACCATCTTCCCCAGCAGCTCCTACTCTAGCTTCATTCCTATGCCTACATTTTTGAATAGGGTTTAAACACAAACAATTGGGTCAGTGTCACCTTATCTCCTCTCCTCTTGGCCAGTTTGACACAAAAGGCATGCTGCCAGCATGTCCCCCTCTCCTTTTAACCTTCCCTAAGAAACTTTTTCTTCTTCCGCTTTTTCCCCCCAGTCTACCTGCTTCAGGATTAAAGTAAAGGAATTCAGGGATGGAAAGATGGAGTCTTTCATCACGAGGCCCTTACAGGGGCATTCATCCCTTGTTTCATGTGTTCTCATTCCACTGAGACACACATCCACTATCGCTTTACCTAAACCTAATTTTAGAAGGTGCAGGCGGTTCACTTCTCAGTCTGTTCAGCCTGTATTCCACATCTCCTTTTGTTGTCTGGCTGCATACGATGGCGACTTACAATCTTGTGTCTGCTGGCCTGCTTCCTGCTCAGTCGTTGGTCAGTCTACATGCATTCACTGCATAGACTTAAAGACATATTTACATACATGTATGAAAAATTTTATAACAAGTTTTTGTTCCAAAATCTGGTGAATTTTTGAAGCTAAATTGGTGCAATAAAGTTTGTTCAAAAAGTGTTAAAAAAAAAAAAGTTTTACTTGGAAAAAAAATGGTTCAAAAGAAAAACATATAAGAATTTTTTCTATTGAACAAACTTTTATTGTCATTTTTACATTTTGCTTTTAACACATTTTTTTCAGGTTTTAATGTTTTTCTTTTGAACAGGTATCAGTCTTCTTTCTTCTAACAAAGTTTTTTTTTTTAGGTAAATGTTTTTATTTCCCCAAACAAACTTTTTATTCTATGTATAAATCATTGAAAAAAACTTTTTTTAAGGCTAATTTGTTTTTTATTTTTTTCATTTTTAAACACACTTTATGCCCCAGTTTACCCCCATAAAGATTCCACATTTAAACTGGGTCAATAATTGATCTTAGGAAATTCCCATTCACCAAAACGAGACAAGGCCGAACAATGTGAACCAGATGTAACAAAAAAAAGCTTTGTTATTCATAATTTTTTAAAGTTATACAGTTTTCCTTCGGTAAAAATAACACATGTGCTTTTAGATGCTTTTAGGACTTTCTTGTTAATTTTCAACTGTTAGCATAACCGTTGTAATAGCTGCAGCTATGTCCACGTGCACCGCCATGTTTATTTTGGTTTAGCGGTGGGCTTGGCAACTCTTGCTTTACTCAAAGCTACACATGTCCCGCCTTAAACATAAGTACTGCACTGTGATTGACAAACCTACTTTGGGTCGGTCTTGACGGTTGAAGCTGAAGTGCAACAACATTAATTCTCATGTGTTTGTGAAAGCACAATAACCAGATAATTGACCTTGCTGGCAAAGTTAATTAACAGAAGGGAGTCAAGAAAATGATGAAATGGGACTCACTTATTGCAGATTTATGATAATCAATACGTGTCAAAAAAATCCCTTTGAAAAATAGATTCAAACTTAAAGCTTTGCACTTTTATAATTAGAGCAATAATTGTAAATTTTAACACAATTCTAACTGTGAATGACACTGCTGGATGGAGACCAAGTGTAACATGTAAAAAAAGAAAAAAAAAATCATTTGTGTATTGGGTCGGGACTCAAGTCAGTCGTTAACTAAAAACAGCCAATCCATTATAGCTGATCCTTTCATTAATCACTACCAGTCACTGTAAGCTCAGAATTTATTTCCATATGTGTTCTTTTTTTGTTATTGTTCTTATTTGGTTTGAAACAGATTTAAAAAACAAAACAACAAACAAAAAAACCCACAAAGCTCCTTAACCAACAGCAACCAGCAACCTAAAAGATATTTTGAGTCAATTTGTGCTCAAAACCGTTTGCAGACACCCAACAATGTAGTTGACATAATTAAACCTAAAGAACTCTTCTCCAGATAATAAACCCATCAACTGAACAAATGTAAAATTTACATAAAAAGCCTGTTTTCCTAATTGTTTTGAGAACCATAACGATAATAATAACATTGGGCTACAGGCTTTTTAGCACACAATGTTAACATGAGGAGTTGTGGGTGCTCATTATTTAGTCTCCCTGACTTCTGGAGAAAATATTTTTAGGTTTTGCCTCTGCATGCTAAGACTGCACACGACTGTGTTCAAGCTGGTACAATGATGCCCTGGAGAGTTGTTGGCACGGCCAACCACCGAGACATCTGCAGAGGGGCCGTGGCGAGGAAATGTCATGGAACAGTAGGATTGTTTGTTTGTTTTTTTTCAATAAAATAAAAGTGCTGCATTTCCAGTTTATGTCACCTGAAATAAAAATGCGCACACTTGTAAATTTCTCAGTCTTCTTAGAATGTGATCATATTACCAAATAACCAGGATAAAAATATCCTGGTTCATCTGGAGACCTGATTCATAAACTCAAGTCATTAATGTTTGGATTTTTGGATTTTGTCAATAAGTGAACGATTATTATGAATGGGTAATTTTTTATGTTTTTGTTATCCATTTACTTAGCTCAATACGTTTGCACAGGCTGTATCAAACATATAGTCTATGAAATAATAATAAAAAAATAGTTTCAGTGTCAATTACAGTCAATTTTGGAACAAAATGAGACTTGAGACTTGAATGAGACAAAAACAGCTTTTTCCCAGATTTATGCAGCTCAGGATTTGGCCTACATCCTGCAGTGCAACTGGATCCTGATCTACTTCACTGGTAAATATAGCTTTTAAAGCTCAGAAATGACCATTCATTCATGCTTGGCATCATTACTGGTGACCCTCAAAGACGTGTGCTTAGCTCTCTGCCATTCATTCATGAAAACACAAGCAACAGAAATTGAACACATATGAAATTTTCAGATAAAGCCAAGAAATATTTATCTGATGTTTGAATAACAGACTTTAGTACACAATGAGGAAGGAGAGAAAATGTTGCCAATAAAGAGCTCTGAGCTCTTCTTCTTGAGTAATATTAATGAAATTTTAACAAGTGACGAAAATATGTCATATCTACATAGATCTCTTTAATCTTTGCTTTTTACCTATACTTCACCATAAGTGTTACGTATGAAAAGAAAATCAGAGTTACGTAACAAAGATAGCAGAATTAAAATGAGGATTTCATGGGGAAAAAAGAGCTTGTCTAACCAATCAGGTAAAAAAATACAGCTGTGCTTGAAAGTTTCCATACCCTTCTATTAAAGAGAGAAAAACAGCAGCTGCCCAAAATAAACAGAAATTGACTGAAGTAATAATAAATGCAAATGATAAAAAATGAAAATCATGACATGAATATATATATATACATATATATATATATATATATTCATGTCATGATTTCAAGTATATATATGTACATATATACTTAAAATCAGGAGTTTTCTGTGATGTTGAGGAAATGTTCAGTCAGACCTCAGCACCTATTGACAGCTACAGTATGTTGGTTCACTGTTCCTGATTAAGGTACTTTAATTAGGTTATGCTAAAATGTGACTAAAAGAAGAAGAAGAAATCTGTAAGGGGGTAAAATGACCACACCAGAGTACATGACCTAGTGTGTCAGTTGCCATCCTCTGGACTGCTAAGCACTACGGAGGCTGATCGGTAAAACAAATTACCTCCACTAAACTGCCAGTCATCCAGAAGAAGTCACCAGTAGAACGAAGGCATGCAAGATCTTTTCTAACACCTGCTTTAAAAGTCAAAGGCCTTTCCTGTATTATTTATCCAAAAAGAAGCTGAATGTTTCCCGTATTTTCTGGTCCTCAGGCTTTACTAAAAGAAACAACCAGATATAAAACCTAAACCCAATGAGCAGTTAAATTCTTAAAACTCATTAACAAAAAGATTAACGTTCCCCCTCAGGGATAAACAAAACATCACTAAAATCCTATGTGACAGCATTTGTATTTTGTCAATTAGCCTGTCAAATTTCGGCACATCTCAACATTCAGAAGATGTTTTCTGTGAGGGTGCCAAGATGTCCTGCAGATACAAATCTTGCATGATAGGAGACACACTATGATGCTGAATATCTAAAGATGTTTGTACCAGAGAGGAATAAATTAACTGTGATCCAAAGACTATTTGTAATGCATCAAGAAAGGTCTTCTAATAAATGTTATCCGATCCAGAGAAGCTGTCATTGCTCCGCGGTTTAAAAGGAGCAGGAAAGCACGAGCTTTCTAAGGCCAATGTGGTTTCCATTATGGTTGCTGATTTAAGTTTTCTTAAGAACTTCACTATCATATGATTTTTGATTCAGTTAAATCCTAACCCAACTCTTGTTTAACATCAAAATTATACGGAGGGCAAACAGAAAGAGCAATAGATGGTCTCATATTTGACTTTTGGTAAGGTACTGATCCCCTTTCAGAGCCTCTTGAATACAGATCAACAATACTGAGCTGCTGTTGACTTAGAAACTGTGTGACATCGAGACCTTAACTCTTTCCTACCTGCAGACTTCAATGGTGTTAACAGCCATGATTTAGAACACACCTACCTTCTCAATAGTCCAACTACAAAAGTAAAACTGAAAAGAGACAAATAAGCACCTTACCCTTGAGGGGACTCCAAACAATCACAGTCAAAGAATGTAATGTAGCTGCGGCTGTGTCATTTAGGCCCAACAGGAGGCCTGAACAGAGCCAGCTAGAGTTACCTGATCATTTACCTACAGGTACCTGAGCGTAATGGGTCGCTCGTCACTATGTTATTTAGGTAAAATGGTGTTCATAGGCAGGCAGTAAGTGTAGGCTTCTGTGTCAGACAGTAATTGTTGTTTAGATCCTACCTAAAAGGGGGGGGCAAGCAACAATGTGAAGCTTACACTTAGTCTGGTTTTAGTCTGGTTTTAGGTAAAGAAGCAGAGAAGTCCATATAAACACAATACTCCTATTAATTTAGAAAAAGGGGGACTGTCACATGTCCCCTCTTTTAACATGGTAACTCAGCTGTCTCTGTTATCCAAAGCTGAGAAATAAGCACATATAGGCAGAAGATTGGATAAGGAGAACAAAGGAATATCATATTTTAATTTTTTTTGTCTCTAGTATTTAGATCATGGTAGATGGACAAAAAGGTAATGGTAGATTAAATGGCATAATCCTTTTGTTATTTAGATTTCTCTTTGTTGTCTGTGAGGTAAAAGCAAAGGTCAGGAAGTCAATTCAATATTATGAAGATTTAAAACCAACTTATGACAGGTTGAAAAAGGGATAAAGTTATTTCTATTAAGTAAAGAAGTAACCCTAACCCTAACATTTAGCCTTAAAAAGCCTTAGTAAAGAGGATTAATTCCTCTGTAAATAATCAAAGAGCCTTTATTGGCTATGACAGCAACCAGCCTTTGCCATGTCTTGACTGGTGTCTTACCATTAATCTGTTTGATGAACTGAAAGTCAATGGTTGGGAGGTATTCCTGCATTTCTCTCTGACCATACCCCATGTTTACATGGGCGACTTTCCGTGTCTCCTCAGGTATCTGTGACAAAGCCTCCATCCATGCATCTAGACAGGCTCCTCCTCCGGATCCATTTTACTCTTCCAGTGTCTAACTTCCTTTCTGGCTCATCTACTAGATGAAACTAGTAGTTTTGTTGAAATCTACACCTTTTGCTTTGTCTGGACTTAATCCCTATATCTCTGATGAACACAGGTGGGGTTTCCATCATTCTGTAGCCCTACAGAGTCTGTAGTATAGGAGTGTCACCTCATCAGGTCATCATGTTAAGAGTGGACTCAGTTGATGAGATGACTACAGTTTGGTTTGCTACTGCTTGGTTGGAAAGAGAACCAGCAGCCACACGGACCTTTCTGGAAGCAGTTTAATGGCCCTGCCATAGGAAAACTGCGCAGACTAAACGTCTTCTTTTGATGACAGAGAGGAAAAACACAGGGATGAAGAAGTCTGTAAGAATTTGGAGTTAAGCTCTCTTTGTAGTTGCCTCTTTTAGATTCAAACCCAGACTCTGGCTGGGAGTTCCAAAAACTATTCTTTTTCCCACTAATTCTCTAAAAACCTAATTTCAACCTTGTTGTTTTTTGGGTCACTAAAACATCCAGTGTTGTCTAAGAATAAGTTTCTCTGCAGGATATTGGATGCTAGCTTCAATAAATGTAAAAGTAGATTTCCTTTTTGATTACGCCATTTATTTTGAAAACGTTTTACTATGCTAATGGCTCAAAAAACAATCACCAAAGCATCATGTTTCCTCCGTCATGCTGGATCATAGACGCCTTCATCACAGTTACTTTAGTCGTACCAGATTAATGAACAGGAGACCATCAATTTTTCTTTGTCTAGAGCAAATCTTTGATAACGTCCAGTTCATTTTCTGCATCTCACTCAGGAAAATGGCTTCCTCTATGGTTTCCTTACATGGAATCAAGAGGATGCCGTTCCTTTTAGACAATCTGCCTGAAGATGTTGAGACCAGAGAGAGCAACATTCTTTGGGATGGCCTTGGGGTAATGCTTGAATTCTTTTCTCACTTCTCACACCATCCCTTGTCAGTGGACGTGTCCTTTTTGACCTCCTAAATCACGCATGCCCAAAGTTCGTCCTAAAGGGCCACTGTCCTGCACGTTTTAGAGATTTCCCTGCTTCAGCACAGGACGGTGAGTTGTTGAAAACAGTGGCTCCCAATAAGTCAGGGTGATTAGATGCCTTAGAATAGGAAGGAATATTTGGAATGGTGCAGAACCTAGATTATTCCCACAGACTCTTGGAATTTGTAGTTGGTTTTTATAATTTTGGGATGTGCCTTTCTATCCAAAATGTGAATAACATCTTTGTTCTTTTTCTGAAATCTCTGGCAAAATTTTGACATGCATCTATACCTTTCCAATAAGAAGAAATAGATTAGTCATTTTAAAATATGACTTTTAAATCTAAATCTAACAGTGGTAAAAAAAAAAATACATTATTGGATCTAACAATCTAAAGTGGATCCTTCAAGATTGTTTTAGTTCTTTAAAGAACCTTATTGTGATTTAATATATACTGTTTTTTTTGCAGGTGATAAAAACTATTATCACTACTAATAATTTAAAAAATCATAACAAACATTTTATGTATAGGAGGTTTAAAAAAAATCTTTCACTTTAAAAAAATACCACAATTACCTGGAGTGTTGACAAGATTGAGTTAATAATAGGCAAAAAAGTCCAAGAGGGGTTGACTGCAGAAAGTGAACTATGTAAGATGAGGCGTTTCTAATACTTTTCAATGTTGAAAGAACCTTTTGTAGCATGTAACAAGAACTTCTTCCCCGTACAATTTCGCATCCCTCACTTCTGTGAACTGATGAAAATCACACACTTTTAGACCCTTCTCAAAATGTGAGAGATGACATTCTAAGGTAGTAGCTTTATCCTGAATCACAAATCATCTACAAAAATATTGCTGTCAACATATTGCTGCTGCAGCTATAAATCAGCGGAATCAAATACTCTGAATGTTGCTCTTTAAGGACACGACGGCCGACAAAGTTAAAACTTTGTTCACATCTGCAGTGTTTGATCCAATAACGCGCAATCATTCAACAAACAGCAAATTATCTCGCCTTCTGCAAACCTTTGTTTGGATTTTAACGTGCAACTGTTGATGCTAATTGTATGGCAGCATTGACAGGAAAATGAGTTCATCGCCTATGGCTACACATCCTTCTGATTTCGTCTGATACCCTCTCTGAGAGGAAAAGGTAGCGCAGAGATAAGAATTGTTGAAACATGCTTTTGGCAGATGTAAAGACCACACTTTCATGTTTGTGGCCAATAGTGTCTGTATACACATATATATATATATATATATTACATTTAACATAACATTAAATAATTAATGTTATTAAAAATGCATTCTTTCTGTTTAACCTTTCAGTAAATCACAGATATTTGGGATATTGATGCTTTAGGTGTACCTGTTTTCTGTACATGTATATTTCTGGGTCAACTTTTTCAAAGAGTGCTGACATTCACAGTCATCAAGTAACCTGATTATGTATAGTCTAGTGAAACTTATTTATTGTTAACAACATCATTCACTGTCTGTTACTCTGTAATTACCTAAATAAGCCAAAAGGAAATTAAATACCATTGATATGTGTAATCAAACTCTCAATACCACAAGATTTAATTGTGTTCCATTTACATGTCTGCTGCGGTGATCAAATACCTCATTATAGGGTGAAATTTTGTGATAGATTTTATGAAGTTAAGATCTGCACCATAGATGACTAATAAATGAAAGAATCTCAACTCAACTGAGCATTGCGTGCGCTATGTGTAGCTTCTTTGCTTTTGGTGGATTGTTTAAAAAAGACTAATTTCAGCAACCAGATGCTTCACTCACCCTGCTTCCTTTCTCTGGGATGCACTTACACCCTCTGCTGCAGTCCCTGCCTGCACATGGTTCATCAAATTTGCCACCCTGTAAAAAAAAAAGAAAAGAAAAAGAAGAAGGAAAAAAGGTTAGTCAATCAATCTTAGGGTGTTTAACTTTTCATAAAGTGACTTCACACAAGTTCACGAATATGTTAATACAGCATTAAACACAGTAATTCATATTCATGGCCTGCTGATTTGCTCAATGCATTGGCTGGCATTGTTACAGAGATATAATATGCGCTAGAAGATTCATTGCAGTATTGCTTTACTTTTATTTTACTTTCATTCTGTACTTAAAAAATACAATATACTTCTTTTAATCTAGTACTAATCTGTACCAATTAATGAGTAACTAAAACAACAACAAAAAACAAAATAACATGCAAAACCCAAACCAGAACCAACATTTACTGCCGTAGTAAATAGTGAAATCAAAGCTCCTAACCAGGGAATGTGGAAAAGTTTGTTTAGCAAAAAGATACTTTAAAGAATATTTTGCACACTTTTGGGCAATCAGACATTTCCATCAAATGTTTCCAGTAACCATTTTTCTATTAATATGTCATTCTCTCTCCACTTCCTTTATCACATCAGGATTTATTCTGAAAAACTTTTAAGCTAGCCAGCTAACAAGTCATTTTAACCCCATGTATAAAAATATTTTTAAATAGATACAAAATTTTTTTGTCATGTTCAAACAGCAAAGAGTACGTAATTCAAACTAAAAGGTAATGGACAGCCTAAGCAAGATTGTTAAAGATTGAGAGTGATTTAGTAGCCTGAAACAATTGCTGGGGAAATAGGGACAAAATATGCAAAACATGAAAATGTATTATTTTATGATCTCTTTTCAATACCTTAAATGTGATGTTTTTTATCATTCTTGTCTATCAAGCTTATAACTTATAATACATCACACTGAGAAGATAAACTCAGGGTCTTTAAAACTGAAACTTTGGATTTGCAAATGGAGTCCACAGCCAGAAACTAATGAAGCCAGAAAAAATTGGAAGAAACACACGAAATATGTCACTAGACATCCAGTGTTTAAAGGAATAGCTCAGTTGTGATGAGAAAATCAAAATTAAAATTGAAATAAAAAAAGATTGTAAATAGGAAGTATGATTGGATTTCAAGTAACCCCATAACACTTCAAACAAATAAAACAGAGCTTAAAAGGTGAAAAAATACATCTACAGACAATTTTAACGATTTCATGGAAAAAGCAAGCACTTTCAAAGCTTAGTTTAATGTTAAATTAAGAAAATGTAACAATTATTCCCACAGTAAACATCGTTACATTACTATTGCTATTAAATTGACCATAAAAAGAGCACCTAAAGCGAAACCAGGTTCTCTAACTAAAAGAACAGAAAGTGATCGACATTCTAACCATAACTGTAATCGAAGACCTTCTGATAATACAAAATATCTAATATCAGTAATCCAACAATAAATGACTCTGATCTGTTTCCACCATCATCATTATGATATAAATCTATAAAAATAAGTATCTTGCTTGACAGCTCAAAGAGTATTAGTAATAATTTTTCAATGTGTGACCAGTTTTGGATGACTGACTTGGTTGCAAACTGTTATTTATGCCACTAGATGTCACTGTATCCGACATTCTTGACCTGTAATTACATACATTTTTATTAAATGTTGTAGTTGCTTTTAACTACTTCAATCTACCAGATTTTTACAAACAATTTCCAATGGATGATAGATACTTAGACTCAATATAAGTAAGAAGAAAATACTTTCACCCAGAGCCATTTATGAGTAGAAAAACACAGACTTTTTACCTTTTAAACCCCATGTGAGCAGCAGATTAGCGTTAAGTTCAATGGGTGGCATTCCTCAGATATCTACGAAACATCATGGGAAGATTTTACACCAAAGCACCAAAGAAAGATATAAGCCTACTTGTGAGATATAAGCTTAAATACATGAGGTTCTTAAAACTTCAAAACCCCATGCATCTGTTCACATGTTTGGTGGTTTAGTCTGAGACAGAGGGGGTCACATGTGAGAAAGAAATCTGTCCTTTAGTTAACTTTTTGTCTGCAAGCCCCATGACTGGTATGACTGCAGCGAGGATGTCATATATAAGGATCGTTCAAGTGTCGTTTTGACGGGGTTACAATTGGGATTGTCGCTTGACTTTATAATGTGATTAGTGGATAAAAAAGGCAGGTGATGGTGGCAAGACGTATGAGGGAGAGATGGGGTGGTAAGCAGGAACAAAGGGGTTTTGGGTGGAGTCTGATGAAGGTTAAAAGAAAAGAGGTTGATGAGGACAGAGCTTTCAGGAGGGAGAACGGAGGGCTTATCAGCTCATATGACAGAGGTCTTATTGGCCATAAGCTTTATAGTATAGGTCAAGCAGCTCTTGTTAGAAATCATCACCTGGTCTGACTAATTGTAACAGGGGCCTGGGGAAGGATTGGAAGGTCCCTTCAAAAAGAGAGGTGGTCTACACAAGCTTTGACTCCCTCAAATACATTCCCTGTGAAGGCTTTTTAACTGTTCCACACCTAAATTATACCATATTGTATTAATATTAATATTGCATCATGGTTAGAAAATATTGAACAGAAAGAATAAAAAAAAATCCCTGAAAATAATTATGGCACAAATGAGAGCAACTAAAAATTAATATACAAAAAAAATCAAAACTGAAAATGTTAAAATCTGCCTTTACCAGAATAAAGTAAGCAACAAATGAATTGAAGATATGAATTTAACAAAGTCCTACTGTACCAAAACAATCCAGAACACAGAAAGAAAAATCTTTTTTTTTCAAACTAGGGTCGACCTGCTAACAATCGGCTTTTGGTTCCTTTCCCATTGGCAAAATAAAAAACAAAATGGGTCTGATTCATCAAAAACTAAGAGCAGTTTTATTGGGCCTATAAATGCATTGACCAACATATACACTTCTACACCTCTTGTGATTTCAATAAAAGTCGAATAAAAAATAAATGCATATGCAAATGTGGATGATATTGTAACTACATGATTTAAAAAAAAAGACTGAATTATAATATTATTTTTGAGCTGATACCAAAGTACTATTGCTATCAGGAGCAGTCTGCAAAAGTTTTCAGGTCTAAATCATTCAAAAATCAAAATTTGGAAGGTCAGACCTTAAAGAAAACTGTAAACAGATCTCTTCATATAAACTGATTTAAGATCTTTTTTATACTATGTTCAAGAATACCTGCTCCTAAGCATATCCAGTGTTTCAAAAAAAAAGAGACTAATAGTTTATAAAAGTTATTGTGTTCAAATGACACAGAGTAGATACGTTCTATGGATACTTTGGTTCAGGCCTCAGGCGTTAGGTGCTACATTAACAGACTTACCGCTTTAATCTAGCTTTAATTTAGTTCCATGGGGAATTATAACAACTGAAAGAAACTAGAGCAGGTGAGGCTGAAGTCTCTGTCTGATAATTGCTACCATTACATGAAGACAGCACATGGATCAGGTAGAAAAAAAGGGGGGCAATCATCCAACAAAGCGAAAGTCTGCTTGGCACTGAGTATGGAGGGAAAAGGAGAGAAAGGAGGGAAAAGGTCATCAGTGCCGGTCTGATCCCTAGAGTTCCTCTAATTATTACAAAAGAAAGGGAACGGTGAGCTGGTGGCAGAAAGAACTGGATTGAGACATTGATTTAGGTTTTGAAAAGAGATTAAACCTTTGAAAGAAAGGCAAGTAGCTAAAACCATCAAAAAAGCTAAACAAAACAAGAAAATGGTTTGAATGGGGTACAATAATATCTTCACAGGGAAAAGAAAAAAAACTATTTACTGAATGAAGTCCCCAAGATGATTAGAAAGTACATTTTAGATCTTAAGATTCTTTCAGTATCCAGTCTGAGCCAACTGATTCACATCAGGGGTTTTGGTTTGATCTAGAATCCTTTGTTCTGGGATATAATCAGGCCTCCACCTGAGAAGGGTGGAGAAGCACTGATCCACACTCAGTTTACTCCTGTCCGCACCCAGAGTTGAAACTGATGGATTATATTGAGAAACAGATGGTAGACCAGAAGCAGAGGGAAAACATTTGTTACGCAGGCAAAAGGTTCTTACTGGAGAGTTAAATACGAAGTAAAAGAGCTACTCTGACAACTAAGTGTGAAAGTCTGGAAATCTAATGACTAAATCCAATCCCTCAAGGCACACCCTTCATTATAATATCACAACAGACAAAAACTTTAAAGAGACTGGGTAAAACAGCACCTAAGCTGACATGCAGGTACTCATCTTTTCATTCTTCAGCCAAGACAAAGACTGAATTAGATACATGAGAACAAGGATTTACAATCCCCTCTTTAAGAAAAACGAGGGACACTCAGCAAACGTCTCACCATATATGGGCTTCTATGAAAACACTGTAGATGGTAAAATTAACCGTTAAAACCAGAATCACTGCAAATTGTACGTTTAAAAAAGAAAGAAAGGACTCTGCTCTCAAAACAAGCCTAAAAAACGCATCCTTTACTATCCTTCGATAAAATGTCCTGTCACATTTTGACGACATGGATCCTGTGAGAGAAGCACATTTGTGGTTGTAGATTAGTGTAGATTATGTTGTAAAGAAAGTGATTTTAATCTTCTGAACTTTAACAGGACTGGTCTTTTTTTTGTGTGTTGCTGTTTTTAATTTTGTGCTCTTATAAAATGAACGTTTTTTTTTTTTATTTTAGCATATTGCAAACAGTAAATTAAATGCTGAAATTTTATTTCATGCACAAAAGCAAAGTATTGTAAATTGGTGAGGTGGAAGGTAAAAATATATACATGTTCAGAATTTCTCAAAAAAACAAAAACAAAAAAACACCCGCAAAGTGTAGCTTGTTATGGTTAATCTCGATCCGTTTTGCACATCTAAAGGCTACAGGTTTTACTTCAGGCTCATTAGATGCATTCAGTTTATTAGTTTGTTTCAAAGGAGAATTAAATATACTAACACAAGCTATAAAATCCTTATAGAGGTGATATAGATGCAACCGGCTGCAGATAGAAAAGATCTCCTGTAGTGGTCTGTGTTACAGTGGCTCTAAAAAAGCTTCTGGCGGAAGACACTCTCTGGTAGTTTCTGAAAAAAGAAGTCTCATGAGAAAAGTGTCTGAAGCTTAACTGTTGTTTTGCCACAGTTTCTCGACTGGATTTTGGTCTGCACTTTGACTAGGCCATTCTAACACACAAACATGCTATGAATGAAAACACTTTATTGTAGCTCTGCTTTTATCTTTATGACTGTTGTCTTCGTAGAAGATGAAGCTCTATCCAGGCTTAAGTGCTTTTTTCTTACAGGTTATCCTCCAGGATTACACTTTATTCATCAAGCATAATGAAAATATGCTTTCCTGTATCACGATGCAGTACCATCTTTTTTTATTTAAGTTTTTTACAAGAAGCGTATTACATGTAGACCAAACATTACTGATTTGGTGTCCTTTGACAAAAGCACCTTGTTACATTTATTTGCTGTATCACAAGTGTTTCTATAATTTATCAGTCTGAAGGTGGCTAAATAACCATCCAAAGAATCTCAGTCTATGTTTACTGGATTGTTTTGAAATGAGGATAAAAGGTTACAAAAAAGATTCAACAATACGAAAACATGAATAAGCAAACTCTTTACCAAAGATCTACATGGATTCCTTTATCTTTTCACATATCATCACATCTTAGATGCTGTCAGCTGGTATTAGCCAGTTCTTCGCCTCTAAGCTTTGGCCATTATGTTCCAATCAATCTTTGCTGTTTGCTCATACTTTACTGTCCAAACACTTTCATGTTAACATGTCTAGCTGTAGTTTTTTACAGGACTGTGTAATACATGCGTGCTTAGGTCTTATGATTGTAAGGAATGGGCCATGTTTGGACCTGCCCTTTCATTCTTCTATAGTGGATCCATGCTGCCTCTGGTCAATCAGAATATGGTCTATATTGGTCCTTTCTGGATCTTTTTGTTGACAGAGTGGGGCTCCATAAGATAAGAGTTTATTTGATAGTTTTAAAACATTTCCTATGATTATGGTGCTCTGTTTTGAAGGGGAGAAAGGAAAGCAAGATTGTGCAGAAAATAAAAGGTGACAACGGTAATGAATGTCCAATTTCAGTATAAATAAAAAAAAAATACATAAAAAACTTAAACCCATTTTGAACAAGATCTTATGTCTTTATCATGTAACTTATGAGAGGCATTAAGGGATCAATTGTCTAAAGTTTAAAATAGAAATGCTTATTTTTTCAGTTATTCCAAAAACAGGAAAAATGTTTTGAAAAAAAAAAACAAAAACTGGACATTAAAATAAGTGAGATAAAATCTGTTCCTTCTGGAGTGCTTGAAGTGCTCCCCTTAGGGATGCCATACTAGGTACACTGGCCTTATTGACTATTTCAAAAATTGCTACCAGCTGTTCTATGTATAAGTGATAATAAAGACAGAAAAACATTGAACTTACAGCAGACATTTTCTCTTTCTGTCAAATGAACAATTTTTCTCATTAAACGTTAACTACAAGGTGTAAGCGTTTATTTCTTCCCGGCAAAGTTGTGCTCAAGTATAGAAACAGAAGCTATACAACTAATAGCAAAAACACTAAATCTGACCTTTCACGCTCTTTAAGTAAAAAGCAGGAATGTATTTAATCCACGGCTTGTCAATCAACATGTCATCACAGTGTGAACCTATGGGAATGAAATGTGTATTTAACCACCTGTCAGCTAAACCATTATTCCACTGATTCCATGTCAGCTTTTATTAAAAAAGACATGTATATGTTAAGCAAAGCAGATCTTAAGAGGTTTAGATGCTTTCTGACCCCAGAGAAGTCATTACATAATCTTATAGAGCTGAACTAAATGTTCAGAAAAGCAGTTTTTTCTTAGACTTGTGTTTCTTTTCACTTAAACTCTTCCTCCTTTAGTTCTCCTTCCATCAGCTCCATCTGTGACCCTGACATCCACCACAGGAGATGAACCAGCTGTGTTTTGGACTCATAAGCTCCTCATCTGTTTATTCTAACCACACATGTGCAATTGCCTGTTTGTCCACTTTAAGGACCAGCACGGCTGTAGAAACCAGAGCACTCGTCTGCAGGCATTACTTTATACTTTGTATGGACAAAGGAGGGCTGATGAATGTATATCCAGGAAGAATTTCAGATATCTGTATACGTTAACCTTTTTGTGCATGCTTTATGGGTGTCCCACTCTCTTCAAAAGGCCACCCAAGTGGAGTCGGACCATCTATATCATCGCCAAACGGAGGAAATGTGTTCATTTAAAGTGGATCCAAACACAATGTTGCACAGAACCAGCTGAGGTCGCTAAAGGTTGAAAGAAATGTAAACTACTGTAGCTTTAAAAATAAAAGATATGAATGTGGACTAATGCTCATTATTGTCAAATGGTTTAGAGGTACACTCATCTAACGTTTGATTAAACATCTTTATATGTGTTCATTGTGTCTAAAAAGATTAAGAATGAAAACTTCCGCGAATGTCATGTTTAAAAATAAATAGTACAGCACATGAAACTTGAAGCTTCATCTTAAATATTAATATAAACTATATTTTGAAATATTCAAAATCAGATTTAGCTTGTAGGTGAATAAATTAACCTTCAAGGGTTCTATCTTTAGTTTGCAGTGAAAAGTTTTACTTTTTTACACAAACTTGGTCGAAAAGCTTCATGAATTTTCCCATTGCTTTAAAACGCTACATGTCTTCAAACCCTGGTACATATCTAAATCCCATTACAGTCAACATGACATCCAAGGTCCTAAATATACAGTTTTATGCTTGTGGTTGCCTACTTGTACTCACATTCTCGATTGCTTGAATACGGTCACTATGACCACTGTTTAAGACATGATGACGACAAAAACACGGTGGTGATCAGAGTTCAAATAAAATACACCATGAAACCATTTCACTGAGACACACCCTCGTGGTGCGTAGAGTCAGGCGTCGATTGAAACTGGTTCTAACCTTTCAAATCTTCCAGAATCATTCAATTTCATTTTTTGTTTTGGATTCCTAGTGTCGATTCCCACCCCATCAACTGGAAATAGAAGCTGCTCAATACCGGCGAAGAAGAATCCACAGCAGGGGGTGCACCGCCATCTGTTCGTGCGACTTGCGACTATGAGATCATCATATGTAAAGGACAGCGCCAAATCAGGATGAAAGCCTCATCTTTGACCCACCTATGCAGCAAAATCCATCCATAACTTTTTTAGGTATTTTGAAAACAGACAGACAAACAAACGGCGATGAAAACATAACCTCCTTGGAGGAGCTAATGATGCTTTTTTTATGAATCACTTCAAAAAGTGTCAGCACAGGCCAACAGGCTTATATTCCATTCTTTGACTCTAAGAGGAGGAACCAGGGAGAACCCATGCACCCGAACCCCCTGCAGAAAGAATCCAGGCCGAGATTTAATGCCATCATGTTGTTGCTGCCAGGCAACAATCCTAACGAATGAGCAAGACACATAAGTATTTATCAAAATTGCATTACATAGCTGATATTCACAACAGCTACCAAGGAGTTATTGGTTGTAAAAAAATGAAACGAAGCAAACTTTAACACAAATTTGTAAAGAGTTCTGTATATCAGAAGTTAATTCCCAGAAAGAGAACACCTACATTATTTATACTGTTTGGAAAAGTGTCTGAATGGTCAATTCTTTTTATAAAATTTGAATGTTCCTAATCTCGAAGTCTAAAATAAAATCTAAAACTTCGATGAATAGACAAAGAATATGATTTCTCTCTCTTTTCATTGAGTATTTTGAGTATATGATGAGAAAGTTTTCAGTTAAAAACATGACAACAAAGGGGATGAGAATCTATACAGCAATGAATGAGATCTGATGTTTTAAAGCAGTTATTCAATAGATTTTGGATCAGATTGCAGTTGGTAAATCAGTGTCTGGGAATGGAGAAAACGTTCAATAACATTTCATTCTCCCTTAGTATCTGTTGAATCAAGTCCAACTCAAAGTATTATGCAAATTCTGTCAAAAAACATGTCAGCTGTGTCTTCAAACCCAGATAGCTGGCAGCTATGAAAAGATCACACAATATTTGGTGTAAATATGTACAGATGGTTGATATGATGTGATGAGTCCCTGTGCGTGTCTCAACCCATTTAAGGCTGTCTGTTTTTGTATCGCTTTGATGGGTTGATGAAAATTATCCACATCAGGACACAGAATGTCAAACTGAGAACAGAAATGAATATTTGCAAAATGATTTATTTTATATAATGCTTTGATTTGGGAGATGTGGCTCTCTGCCAGGGCGCCCTTCCACCTGGTCATTTGTATTTAAAAATCTACTCAGACTAAACAACTGTGTGCTGGGTCCTTCAAAACTCAAGAGAGACCATTTGAATAAAATTTTTGAAGGCACTTCTAAATCCTTTATGGAATAACCTGAAACTGAAACGAACATGAATAATCCAAGTTTAATCACCAGATTTTTTTTCCAATTCCTTTTTTTCTTTTTTCTTTTAAGAAAGATTCCATAAATCCAAAATAAATTATAGTTCTTCAGTAACTCAAACTTTTTCTGCTATAAATAAATCCTCAAATATTTTCCCTCTTGTAAGCTCACATTAAAACCAGTATTTGTTGCACACTTACACACACACACACCCTCGAATCCACAAATCCCTGTTTCTGTCTCCCCTGGCTAAACATTCTCAAGTCATGATGGAACAGATACAAGACTATTAGCAGGATTAAGGCTCTGCCTGCCTAGCCTTGTCTCACTCATGGCACCTTTTTCTTTTCACAAGCTAATTTACATGCTTTAAAGGTAACAATTTGAACAATCTTGTGATTCCTTTTAAGAACTAACAGGGGACATTTAGACAGCACATAGCTCAGGAGCTAAGGTTACATGTTTCTGCTAATACGATTCACATGATTTATGGCCCACATTGTCAATTCTCTTACCTGGTATTTCAACCCACAGGCACACCCTGGTGCAAATACTTGAGCCTCCTTTACTAGTTAAGATTATTATCCATCACACGTGGGCCGATTTGTTGCACATTTATAATGCAAACAGTCTAGAAATTGTTCAAATTGGATACTGCACATGTTGTGTTCTACTTTCCTATTTACTACAATTTACATCTGAATATATAATATGAATGTATAAATCTATGGTGTTTTTTTTTTTTTTTTAAAGACTGTAATACAGTACATGTTGAACAAAAGTCCATGATTTCATCTCAGCTGTTAGGAGATGTTGGACTTTGGAAAAGCTGGTTACTTACAGTAAGCACAACTCTATTCATTGACCCTGATTTTAACCCTTTAAAGCCAAATGTATCATATTTGATACATACATTTTTGAGATCTCTGCATCATCACTGGGATATTTTCGCTCTTTCGACTTAATAAATCAGAAATATGTAGTAAACAGAAAAGATTATACGGAAATGCCTAATGTATCAACATTTATGCAAATAATGATCAAACAAAATGTATGTTTTTTTTTCATAATTCTTTATAGAATTCAATGATAACTCTAACATTAAAAAAATCTGAATTTTCTGTTGACTGTCATGTTTCAGGCTTTAAAGGGCTAAAAATAAAACTTGAAAAACTTAAAAAAAATTTTCACAAGACATAAATACGTCATAATAATACTTTTTTTTTGTATTTTTCCAGAGTTTTCTAAAATTCTATGTTGCTCAGATCAGAACAAAATACCAGAGGATACTTTAAAATATAAATGTTGCTAGACAGAGTAAATAAACATTGCTATTTAACATCTCACTAATAGACATACCTAATAACATAAATACTTATTTTTAATCTGTAACAATTATTGTTTGATTTTCTAACAGCTGTAAAGTTATAATATTACATATAATTGTGTTATCTTTGCTAATGTGGTTCCCAATACCACATTAGAGAAAAGAAAGAAAAAACATTCCTGTGCTTTTACTTATTGTTTTGTATGGCAGGTAAGACATATCTGCTATTTTCAATAAGAGCAGATAATTCATGTCATAATAGTCATTTTGAAAAATACACAATGGGTTTCCTGCTAAGGGTTAGTCATCTTAGAGCTTTTACAAAAGTGTACCTGTCCAGGTTAGAGAATAAACTGCCATCATGTTAGCATCTGATTTAATTACACAGTAGTATCAAATAAAGACTCTAAATCATCTTAGAATAAAATAAAGTGGAAAACATTACAAGTTAGGCTTAACAAGCAGAACAGCCGTGGTGTAATAAAAATGTAAAACATCAAGCTATTTTTTCACATCATGAACATAATGTTGTCTTAATCCTGATCCAGATAAGATCAAGGTAGATGTCTTGAACAAGTTTTGTTTTGCAGCATGTTTTATGTGGATCATTGGTAAGTAAACACAGACTTCTTCCAACAAATCCAAGCATGCATTAAAACTTGAATAAAACTGAATCTCTGAGAAACATGGTTAGCTTTAAGCTTTAGCCTCTGGAAACAGCAAGTTATCTACTGCAGGTAGGTTATCAATTTCCCAAATTCTAAATTTAAAAAAGACACATTGAAAATTATTGCTAATACCACCAATATATACTTTTAAAACTGAAAAACATACAAACTTTTAACAGCTGGAAACACAAATTCTATTCTATTTACAATCTCAACTCCTAAAGCATATTTATACATTTTACTTTTCCAAACAATCTTACTTTCTTCTGTTTATGAGTGAGAATTAAAACAACTTGCCATATGACGTGACCTCAGTTCCAATCTTAATTTAAAACAAATAGAAATTAGAACTAATGCTAAAAAAGTCTTAACTATGTATCAAACTAATTACCAAAAAAGAAAACCGGTACTTGAAAGAAATTATTTTCTGGGCTCAATTCCAGCTACAGTATAAAGTTAGATTGAGGCTTGAAAATCATATTCAAATGGTGAAGCTTAAAATGGAGTGTTCCCTTGAACAAGCATTGGTCGGTTCAGCAAAGAAATAAAGTTTTAAAGTAATATGAGAGAGAAAAAGAAGAAACTGCAAAACCCTAATAAGCATTAGTAAACTAAAATGTAAAACTTAACTAATCTGAGAGAGATTAATTTCACAGTCTGTGGTGGTAAAACCACTAGTGATGAGATTTAGATGAGTCACATCGACCCAAAGATGCTAACCCAAAACTCTCAGAGGCTCTGGATGAGAACTAAAGATTCTACCAAAAAATCACATATCTTCTGTACAACATTCGACATCAACAGGCTATAGAGATAGAAACACACCACTATGCAGAAATAGGTTTTGCCATTTTTATGGTTTCTTTCAACCTACCGTATTTTCACGACCATAAGGCTCACCGTACAAAAAGGCGCAGTCTCAGTTATGTGTGCCATTGCTGTATTTA
>JAUZNJ010088708.1:0-22798 GCA_034780135.1 Jordanella pulchra | reverse complement strand
GTTCTCAGAAACAAGCGGGAGAGGGAAAAGAAATGTATGTGTGTGTATGTTTTTAGGCTTCAAATTCCAATTAGTGAGGTTTAAATTTTCCGGTAGAAGAATCTTCACCTCATATCAAAGTTTGACCTTGTTTAGTTCTGGCTGAAAGGAAGCAGGGATGTGTAAAACTCAATCTTAAACTGAATTTGATCTTTAGCGGGTTGTCACATACCGTGACGAACAATAGTGATTGAAGCACAAAACATGAGCAGGAAAAGTTAATGAGACTTTCAAACATTAGAAATCAAAGCACAAACCAAAGCTTCTGTGTGACAAATGGTTCTCTTTTACTGGAAATGTGTTGGCTTCTTTTTCTTTTTCAGAGTGCACAATGAAAGTAACTAACTTAGTCACTGTGAGCTCTTGACACACATGTGGTAAAGTGTCTTTACCCTTGTAGGATTTTCCCAGAACACTTAAACCAAATACCCCAAAGCTTAAAGTGCTCTTGAAAGTATTTCCGCCCATACTCTTACACTTTTACACTGTTTCAGATCGCTCCTTACTTTTGAAGGCCAGAGGGGAAAACAATAAGCTCTGGTAATACAAAAAATGATTTGCAAATAATGATTTCATTTATTAATGGGAAGAAGCTATTTAAACCTACCACACTCTGTGAAAATGTAATTGCCACTCCTTATTAAATCATTGTGATTGATCGCTTTTGTTTTGTTGTTGTTAAATTTCACAGCCTACAACCCTGGCCAGATTACATCCAGTCCTGTAAAATTAAAAATAGTCTCAACACTACCAATCTGACAAAGTAAAGAATGGAAAAAATCTCAAAAAGCAACCTATCATTTCCTGATTTAAAGTAAAATGTAAAAAAAAAGCATAGAAACATTCATTCACATGTGTCAGCCTGGAGAATGTTATAAAGCCATTTCTAATGATTTTAGGCTCCAATGAACCACAATGAGAGCCGTTATACAGAAAGGAGAAAACATGTTAGAATGACGAACTTTCCAAGGCCAACCAAAAATAGTTAAACGCTTAATTTTTAATCTTTTTGGTAAAATATTACACAGACTTTGGAGATGTCAATAATTTTTGGAAGTTGTTACCTTTCATGTATGACTAACATTATGTCTGAAAAAGAGAATCAAACCAACAGTCAAACATGGTCAGTGTTGTTTGATGCACCAGGGCTGCTTTGCTAATCGGGATTTGAATGGCTTGCCAAATTAAAGAAACCAAGCAGGGCGTGCAGGTGGAGAAGTGGTTAGCGAGCACGACCCATGAATGGAGGCCTTAGTCCTCGATGCAGGCGACCCGGGTTCGAATCCGGCTTTTGTTCCTTTCCCGCATGTCTCTCCCCTCTCTCATACCCCGTTTCCTGTCAGCCTACTATCTGAAAAACAAGCCACTAGTGCCGTAAAAAGGTCCAAAAAAAAAAAAGAAACCAAGCAGGAAAATCTTCAGAGTTTAGAAAAATCAAGACATGCATGCCATTGAGATGTTGTGGTGTGACATTAAGCACACTGCCATGTTAAAAAAAAAAAAAAAACAACCTTCAGTTTGATTAGATTAAAATATTATTTTTAGACCAGAATTTGCATCTATGATCTGGTCGGTTCTTCAACCCAGTAGCAATCCACAGTAATGACAACATCCTCTAAAAGAATAGGCTATGAAACAAATCATGACCCTGGAAGCATACTGTACCTGTATCGTGTTGTGGCCAAACAGCTTGATCTGATCTGACCTTAAATGTTTTTGCACAGAAGGCGTTTTGCTTCAGTCTGTTTACACTTTGTTTTTTTTCTTCTCAGTATTCTCAGTAAATCCATACTTCTGCACCAATTTTCTTTTGTTTTCTTTTAGATTTTAAAACTCTTACTAATTTTACCCAAAAAGTTCTGATTTTCACCGAAAATGACAAAGTTAAATGCTCTTAAAGCAGAGTTTAGTGAATGTAATTTTTGCATGCTTCTAATGTGTTGCTTGTGTTTTGTAGGCTGGTTGTGACCATGCGCTGCCTGGCTGCTCGGGTGAACTACAAGACCCTGATAGTTATATGCGCCCTCTTCACACTCATAACGGTGCTGTTATGGAACCGCTGCTCCAGTGACATCTCCCTTCGTTTCCTCCCTCGGGCGGCCTTTGTGGCTCCAAGTGCAAAGATCAGCAGCAGCCAGCAGCAACCGCCACAACCTCCAGAGCCCCCGCCTGTTGTTGGCGTGGTTAGTGGAATAAAATACGAAGAAATCGACTGCCTGATCAACGATGAATCCACCATCAAAGGCAGGCGAGAGGGAGCGGAGATCTACCTGCCCTTCAGCTGGGTTGAAAAATACTTTGAAGTATACGGAAAAGTGGTGCAGTATGATGGCTATGATCGCTTTGAGTTCCAGCACAGCTACTCCAAGGTCTATGCCCAGCGAGAGCCATACCACCCAGAAGGAGTCTTCATGTCTTTCGAAGGATACAATGTCGAGGTTCGCGACCGTGTTAAGTGCATCAGTGGAGTAGAGGGTACGGAGATTTTAATTACCTTTTCCACACTAATAGTCCGTCGGTTTTTTGTCTCTGTAATAGATAGTTTTCAAACATAATGTTCTCAAATCAAGTTTTACTTGACTCTTAACTTTGTGTTTCAATATCAAGATTCTTTTCTCATTGAAAGCCTCAAAATTACCAAATAGAAATGGGTAATGATCCATTTAAAATGTTTTTTATCTGTACTGTATCAGTATTTGTTTTTGACAAACACCTGTGTATGAGCCTGTGAGACTGCACTCAGTTTATTAAAAAAGTTTTTTTTTTTCCCAAGTTTTCTTCTGAAATAATTACTAGGAAGGATCGATAACTAATTTTAAAAGGCTAGTAGTTGAAACTATATGGTCATCAATATACTTCTGCTTCTTGCTTGTATAAATAAATGGTTCCATAACTTAGCTGAAATTGCAAAAACTATTATTATTCTTACATATTTAGATCAGTATAGCAACTAATAATAGACATAATATTGCCCTAAAGCATCAAACATTCTACATTTCTTGAGATACAAGGTTTGTAGGTAGAGAAAATGTACTAAAAAAGGCTATTTTTGTTGTTTAAGGTTTTTTTAAATGAAAACAATCCCAGATCTTGTTTCACAACAAAGTATTTTTTGGTTTCTTTTTAAGGAATTTTACTTTCCTGAATGGGTTTGAATTCTATTTTATTCATTTTACTTTGCTTTAATTTTTTTAACCACCAGCACATTGGCATGAGACAGTTATTGACACTGAAGCCTTGTGAAGAACAAAGAACTGCCTTTTTATAAGGCTCTGCATGCAGGGATAAAATGAAACGCTGTTTAACTCGACATTCTACAGTATGTCCTTCCACTTTTTATGTTCTACTTAAAGAATCTACATGCAGTTTCTAAAGGAGTTCTTTTGTAAGGGTCATCTTTTCGTAAATATCTGACAAACCACTTAGGCTGAAATTCTGGGAGGGTGTGTTGACCTCTGATCATCAGCGTTGTGTATAATGAAAGAGCCAGAAAATGTGGGAACAGTTGGTCTTAAATGTGTAATCTACATATATATTATACCTCCATTAAAGATGTGTTTGTAAAGAATTAGCCTTAAGTAAATTATAGCATGAAGCAGAATTTAAGACTTTTAACTAGAACCTTTTTAGTAGCCTTTGAGCTAATGCTAGCGTCTTCCTTCAGTTGAGTTTAGTGCTGTTAGCTATCGTTCACAACAATCTTTTAAGGGACTTTACAAAATGAAGAGATCCAGACGATTTTAGAGAAATGTACAGTTAGTTCAAAGTGACTCACACACATTGCAATATTTTACTAGTAAGAAAATTATGAAGTCTGTTTTTTTAATTATTTTTTTTATCCAAATTTGTAAAAGTTTTGCTATTGAAGGAAACCTGGAGTCTCTGACTTAGCAGCAACTTTCCTACTTAATGTATATAATTTAGAGAAAACATGCTTAAGCAAACAGTTGGGTTAATATGAGCAGTTTGGATAAACAAAAGAAGTATTGTTAGCTTAGGAAATAATGTTTGATACTTTAAACAAATATGTTATAGGTCTTTTACAAAACATACTGCATTTCTACTCGAGTCGCACAAATCTACAGTTTTTTTTTTTACATTTTGTTAAACCTTTGCAACAAAACCTGCAGGAAGATGAGGAGAACATGCGTGTGTATGATGGAAAATGGGTCAAGGAAGAATTAAAGCAAATGTCTGGGTTCAGCATTGAATCATTTTTTTCCCCTGTTTCTCTAATACTTCCCCTGTTTGAAGTAGAGGAGACACATTTGTATTTCGATACAATATCAGTTTCAATATCTATTAACGGTGCCTAAGCCTGACTTTCTATTTAACATTCAAATGTGCAAGTGTACACACTTCTTCCTAACTTAGTTTAATTTTAGAGGTGGAAAGAGCAGTCTATTAATTAACTTGTCACTAAGGTACCACAGGGCTTATTGAAGGTCATGGGAGTATTTTTCTTTTTTTCTGAAAAGTTATTTAACAACACCCTCAGCCAGACACATTAATTAATGTCATGACCAGTCAGCATCTGGCACTGGATATTCTCCCAGATGGTATAAATATTTCAAGCTTAAACAATTAAAATAAATTAGATTTCATATAACATTTAAGAATGTTCTATTTTCAGTAGTATTTTAATTATTTAATTCTGTACTAATAGCCAAGATAAAAAATGTACAGATATAGTTTTTTTTCTAGAAATATATAGCTTTGTTTATTGTTAATTTCTCTTAAAACAACATTTATTGTCATTTTGATGCTATCACTTCTTTTGTTTGTTAATATCACATCCTGTAAGAACAAAGTGTTTTTTATTGCAAAACTATTGCTGACAGGTAGGGCCTCTGTACACGATATACATTTGATTCTTGGTCTGGGCTTCTTTCACATCAATTGTTGCATCAATACGATGAGGCCTTGAGACTATTAGTGTTTGGTTCCATTGAGGTGTTGAGGAAACCATGGTTGATTAAATAGCAGTATGTAGGTCATTTGCATAGATTCTCTGCGGAGCTCAGGGATATGAGTTAGTAGGACAATTAAACACAGTAATGTGGTGGTAATTGGTACTTTTGGCCAAAATTATAGGTGCCAAGTTTTGCAAAAAAAAAAGCAGTTAGAATCTCAGTGAAGCTGAACAGCTAAGGCATGGGCTTTTAGTCCTCTGTTCCTGTGAGATGGCTACATCAACTTCAGATTTGGCTGCAGAAACTTTAGAAAATTATATGCTTTTTTTAAATCCAAAAAGGTAACTATGTACTACTAAGAAACAACTTTTATTCTTTGCTTAGGTATGATCCCTGAAGCTTGTCTACCTTTTTGTTCTCCACCTTTTCCTTTCACTCACCTTTCCATTAATGTGCTTGGATACAGCACTCTGAACAACCACACTTAGTGACGACCTTTTGCAGCTTATTTGTCTTTTGCAGGCTGTTAGCAACTGTTTGCTGGACAGCTCTTGAGTCAGTTGTCATTAATACATTTTTGCAGACCCTAACAGAACATTTCTGTGTTGAATGTTTTTTGCGCTGTTTTTTTGATGTTTTAATTTTCTGCAGAAAAGAGTTTGTGCATCACTGCTTGAGCAGATGTGCAATAATAACTTTATATTGAGATGTGCCATTATATTCTTTAGAATCTCTATTCCTGCTGAAGGTTAAAAATAGAACCGATGATTAAAAAATTGACTGGTAAAGAACAGAGGCGGGTAGTTACTAATTACATTTACTTAGTCACATTTACTTGAGTCACTTTCTGACAAAAATACACTTTTAGCAGTAATTTTACTCCAAAACTATTTAGGAAATATCACTACTCTTAAGTAAAATATTTTGTTACTCTGTCTGTTGTGAACAACTTCACTGAATAACGAACAAGCTTGTTATAAAAAAAAAAAGGGCTCCAGACACAAAATAGTGATATTTAGTTTTCTTTTTTCATATACAAGGTTACTTGAATGTACCTTGACATTTAAAGGTCAATGAAATATACAATAAGAAGTAAATATTTCCCCTGGAGGTACTGGTTTTATAAGTGTTATGTTAAAACGATTGGTTTTGATTTTCTTTTTTCTGCATGGAATTATTTTTCAAGTAAATTATTTGATTGTTTTTATTATTTTGTCTTTAAAATACCAGAATTTGCAAATAACTTTACATTTTGTTCTATCTGACACAATTACTATGTTATCTAACATCAGCCATTCGATGGGTTACTTAGTACTTGAGTAGCCTTTTTACCAAATCCTTGAGTAAAGTCTTAAATGGATTCTTTTTACTCTTAAGTAAAAATATCATGTAGTAGTGTTAATTTTATTTGAGTACATTTTTTGGTTACCTGCCTCTGGTTGAGACACTGGAATGAGACTTTGCTGCGACATTAACTCCACATTAATGCTAATGTCAGATTTTTTTTTTCCCAAAAAGTCAAGAGAATATGTGCAGACTTAACAGTCAATTTCACATGGATTACTTCTCTTTAGTGCAGCTCCCTTTGCTGCTGTGTTAGGATTTGACAGCCACAACTTAAGTTGTTGGGGGAGATGCAAGTAACAAGACAGGCGGAGAGAAAAGTCTTCTAGGGGCATAGAAATAAATGTGTTTGTGGATGTGCATGCATACGAGTTCTCATCCTCGTTCTTGTCAGCATCACTCAAATGAATAAATACTCAGTCAAGTTTAAGATAACTTCACTGCTGAGAATTTACAAAGGCTTGTTCACTTCTGATATGTTGCATCAGTCCCGGATGTGTTTGTGTGTTTAAAGGTAAGATTAAAATCAATTTTGATTTCTTTTTTTTTTTCATAATATACATAAAAAGATGGGTTGTTAACGAAGCTCTGGTGCAGAAGAAGGATGTCACTCGATCTGATTTGATTAGATACAGCTGATAAAACAATTTGACAGGAATATCATTGTGCCTGTAAAAGGGGAAAAAGATCTTTCTCCAGCACATAACTGGTGATTTGGATTGGACAAAATATGAAAAGAGGTCTGCAACGAAAAGACCGCAGAGAGCAGCAGAAAATTGTGTGGACTCATCCACTGCTGCTTTAAAACGCTGCTGACATTTTGTAGTTAAGAAACTCATTCAGAACAGCTCCCTTACATTTCACCCCACAGGTCATAAAAATGATCTGTTTTTACTGTAGGCGGTACATTTTGCAGCTTATTTAAATTTCTTCTTTTTTTGTTTTTTAAATTATTTTTAGAGGCTTATAAAAAGCATTAAATTTGTGTTTTCTGCTTTTTGTCATAAGGAGGCTTAAACAGTGACGTTTTCTTTTAATTAACAATAACATTGTGCTTTGAGAGAGAGTTCTTTAATATGGTGCATAAGTGAGTTGAGACATCTTTTTTTTTAAATACAGCCCAATGATACAGTGAAGTTGAAGAACAGTGAAGTTTGCATTTGTTCTGAAGGAGGTGGCACATTTTAAGAACAAATTAAAGTTTATTATGTTCTTAAATGGATGGGTTTAGGGGGAACATGCATCCCGTTTGTCACAAGGTTTTAAAGAGAGCTATCTGTTCATCAGTAATTCTCCTGAGCTATTTCAGTTTGCTGGGGGACAGCCTGCAGAGAAATGGAGCAGATTAGCTGAAATTTCACAGCATTATCCCATATTTTGCAATCACTGGTGTGTCATTTTATTGCCTTTTTTATACTTTCTTAATTTCTCTTTTAGAATGTATTAATGATGGGATATCGGGTTCCTAATTCATTTATTTTTATTTTATTGTGCTTATAAATGTTTCTAAAACAATTTAAATTTGTTTTAAAATAACTGAAATAAAATGTAGGGTTTAAAAAGGTGATTTCTTCTATTGAGCTAAATTCTCAGACTAAAAAAAGCCTTTCTTTCTTCCTAATTTTCCACACAGGCGTGCCTCTCTCCACTCAGTGGGGCCCTCAGGGTTACTTCTATGCCATCCAGATTGCCCAGTACGGTTTGAGCCATTACAGCAAAAACCTGACTGAGCGTGCTCCACATGTGGAGGTCTATGACACAGCCGAAGAGAAGGACAGCAGGGTCAGCACAGCACCCTGGAGTGTGCCCAAAGGTTGCAGTCTGAGTCGTGTTCATGACAAGACGAGATCTACCTCCGTGCGTCAGTTCAGCGCTCCAGGTATGTCACCCATCTATTTGACCAGATGGCCTCAGGGCAAGAAGCTTATCTCTGGTTAACTGTGGCTGCAGTTGGCTCGATTTGCAACTACACCCTCAGGAGAGAACGATGCTCTGCAGTGAACAACGGTCATAGTGGGAGAACTCTGCCTGTTATGGTTGACAGAAGACCTGCTGCAAAATGACATTCCTAGAATCTTTAATGATTTAATCAGCAGGCTCTATATCACATATTAATCATGCTTTGTTCACTTAATCAGTGGGAAATATCCACCTGATGGGACAGGCTGTAATACCTCTAGTTAACATTGTTCAATCAGAGCATGAATACATGAATATAAGTGGCTGAAATTAGGGCTCCAGAAGCCAGATGAATACAATTCTGCCATTTTAGGAGGACAGTGCTGCATTTAACCCTATCTTTAATACCAATACAAGGTAGGATTCTGTTATAAATGTTAATGATTTTTAAATTTGTATTTTTAGCTATGCACCCTTTTTAAAATTTGAATAGTTGTTGCAATTTTTAATGTTTCAAGCAAACTTATGTTGTTTACAGCCCCTTTCATACTATTGTTTATGAAGAACGAACCATTAACCCACATTGACATATTGTTTTTGTAATCCACCTCACACAAGTTGTGTGCTTGTAGAAGGTTAATCTGGAAACGTGAAACCAAATTCATACTTATTTAAATGAGCCTTGTGCAATGGGTGTGTGTCTGGGATGCCTTGTATTCTTTAGTACTGTGTTGCAATTAACATTTAGGCAGTTGAAATGCAAGCACATTCAATCTAAGACAAAAAACAAGTGTTCCTTTAGTCCAATATCAATAATATTCCATATTTATTAGCCAGCACTACTTGTCTTATTAAATTTGGTACATATTGTTGGTCATATCCAGATTTTTATGATATTATAAGATCTGACTAGAAGTATACTCCTTTAAAAAGAAATAAAGTTGTTAAATGGTAAATGGTCTGTACCTGTATGGCCCTTTTTCCAAGTCAGGAGACTTGACCAAAGCAGTTTACACCACAGTTAGTCATTGGGAAAATGAGGAACAATATGATTTCTGTTATATGATGAGCCTGATTGTTTAGTGCTTTGTGTGAGAAGGAGAATCTTAATTCTGTTCAGGATTTAACGGGAAACCAATGAAGGGAAGCTAAGATAGGAGAAAGATGATCTCATTATGGCTGGAAAAGTTTTCATTAACTTATTCTTTTCAGTTTATGAAGTGTGTTAAAGCGTCCAAATTAGGAAACCAAAGCACATAATAGAATTATAAAAACGCTCAAACAGAAAACAATAATTTAGTTAAAAATGTGCACGAATGTGATATGAAATATTCATAACCTTTCTTAGCAAATGTGTTCCTAATTAGCTTTTGAAAAGGCTGCTGATGGCATGGAAATTAAACAAATATTGTTCATTATTAGCAAAGTGTGTTAGCCTGATGTTTAAAAAAATTGTATTTTTAAAACTATATCCTGACGCTAGTAACCACCCCATACAATGCATGGATATGCATTCTATTATTTACAAAAATAACACAATATTTCCATTAAGTAACTAGAAAAAGATAACCAAATTAAAGTTATTGAATGACTTCAGTCTGTGGCTCAGTTGACATCTTGAGCTTCAAAAGACTTAATTTGTCCCACCATTAAAGGACATTGCATGTAATGGGATCGGAGTTTCTGCTGCAATGCCACTTTAAGGCCAGCACAGTAGTTATAAATAAAATGCTTGAGCTTTAAAACATCTTCCTGGGCAATGAATATTAAAAAGTATATTCCAGTGTCTCTCCCTAAGTACAGCAGTAATAGACCTTCAGTAGAAGAAAAGTTTCATCTCTTATAATAAAACTGACCGGAGCATAGCACCATCCTTGATGCTATTTCAGAACGTTTCAACCCTGAGGAATCGAATTTAATTCAGCAGCTTTTCTTCATATCAGGGCTCATATGGACCTGACGACGCTGGGCGCTAAGCCTCTGGCAGACTATTTTCTTTTTTGTATGGAGTCTTCTAACTTTCAAATTTCAACATCGATTTGCAAAGCTGTGTGGTGAATGTTGCAGAGCTACTCGACCACTGCAAAGCTAGACTTTTAGCAGTTTACATTTGCCTAATTGAGATTCAGACTAGTATGGTTACAATTAAACGTTCCTGTGTAAACATTGAGCACTGTCCATGATACTAGAAATTCTTTCTTAGGAACTAATGATAGCGTCTTTGTTTACGCTGTGCTTGTGGCTTTAGCTAATGACATAATTAAACAGATAAATGGAATGTTTCTTTGTTTTCATTTTTTTCTAGCCTAAATTGAGAATTGGCTCATTTAATCCTTCCTGATGGATCCTTTGGGAACAGAGCAATTTATTCAAAAGAACAACAATTTTGCTTGAAAAGAATTTTGACATTCACATTGAAATTTGAAATCTTAGAGGTAAAATAATTTTTGCAAAAAAAAAACATTTTAATAAGTTATTACATTGGTTTGACTTTAGTCAACAGAACAAAAAATGGATAAAAAGCAAAACGATAAAGATTAAGAGAAATCTTTAGTCATGATTAATTACCAGTAATCAATTATGGTCCAATGGCTATTGACTGACTCATGACACTGTTCAATATGTTGGCCTGGATTTTAGATACTACATTATATAATATTTATATTTCGTATTTGTTTTTTTTTATTCCTGAACTAAAAGCGAGTTAAATGTCCATCTATGGTTATAGATGGATATTTAACTATGATAATAGATGGATATTTAACCCCAATGTTTTAATTAGTTTTTTTGCCTCTGGCCTCCAGTCATAGACTGTTCAGTTATTATGTTGTCGAACATAAGGTCCACATTGCTGGTTTATCTCTGGTTGGGCTTGCTATCAATAAATAGGACTTGACTGGCTGTTTACTATAGAGATTTGGAGTGTAGCTTAGTTTTACAGATGTAACGTGACCAAAGCCATGAGACGGATGACAGAGTTATTTCTGGAAGTGGGAGAAAGTCGAAATCTTTCTACCCAGAGCTGACTGCGAGGAGGCTTTATTCTCCTCTTATCTCCTGCTGATATTTCCAGGACACACTCTCTCTTTCTATTGAGCTGCCGGCTCTGTTATGTTCCCTCCCTTCTCCTTATTCTCCAGTTTTCGGCTGCTCATCATCACCACTTTCTTTTCATTTCACCACTCAGTATCCCCTCACCTGCCTCCCTGCCTTCGTTCCCCTCTCGGGTCAAGTCATCCTCGTGGCATTTTTTTCCTCAAGATCATCTTGTTTTCATCAATTCTCAGCTCGCCCCCCACAGCCTCCCCCCGTTCGTCATTAATCTTTCCTGTCTACCCCAGATTTCTGTCAGTCTTCCACTGCTGTTTACTCATTTCCACCCACTTACCATCCCTCTGCACCCTTGTGCTTCCTCGTCATTGCCGTCATATAATCCTGATGCCCCTTTCTCCTCCTTAGTCAAAACTTTCTGGTTTTCTCTCTTTACTGTCAGTTTTTCTTTCTGTCCCTTCACCTCCCTCTGTTTCCAATTTGAGTCCTTTTTTTTCCTTTCCTCTTCCCTGTATCTAGGACACGGGTGTTGAACAATCTCTCAAAGCCTCTGACAAGTGGATCAATTGTCTGTCCCCTGATAATAACCTGCCATCTACCATCCCCACATTCCTTCACAAATGCTTTCTACCATTGAGCCCCTCTTATTTTCTCACTCAGTGAGCTTGGTTGATGCTTCAGAGTAACATTTTGTACCAATCTTAATAAAGTGTATTCATACAGTTGCAGAAAACCAGCTTTTACCCCTGCTCGTGTGTTTGTATGTGTGAAGCTACTCTGCCACTATGTCCGTTCTTCTTGCAAATTCTGCATCATTGTTCACTTCTGTCCGAAGTATAGAAAATGATCTGCTCTAGGCCAAATAAAGTCCCAGAAAGCAGCTGCAGTGTCTAGGTCTTTAGACCAGTGAACGGTTAAATACAACAATATGCTGCTTACCTACTAACAGCTTTGACTAATGTGGCCCAGTTTTGAATAGCTGCTCACTCTTAACACTTCTCTATCCCCACACTCTGAACTCTTTGGTTCATGCATGATCTCATTTTCAGGATTTATGCACATGCAAAGGAAAACCTACCTTACTAACCTTCTAGTTCATGGCTGCACATAGAAAAATGACAAATCTAAAACAAATACAATTTTTCTGAACACAAGAGCTTTATGAACTAGAACAGGTCTGAGATTTCAGCTACCTGCAGCAAAATGCAACAACTTTTATTTTTCTGTGGTTCATTTCGGATAAATCTGCCTTTTCTGCTCTAACATGAATACAGCTTTTGACTGGAAGTCCCCAGAGCGACCATTTTGGAACTTTTAGCTGCACCCCTTCTTCAACACACCTGAGTCAATGAGTGGCTCATTACCAGGCCTTTGCTGAACCAAGGGCCTTTCCCAAACAGTTTCCCTTTCTCCCTCCCACTACCTGCTCCATTTGCATGTGTCCACCAAGGGTCGGCCACGTTAAGTCCTATCTGAAACCAATACATACGAGTGCGAGTGGTTTTTAGGGCCCTCCAAAACAAGTGAGGACCTGTTGCCCACTCAAGCAGCATATGCAGCACAAAATTGTGGTCTGCATGGAAGACGGGAAATATAAATGCAAGTTCCACACATGTGTTGCATACATTCATTAAGTAAAGAAACACTTCACTAACAAATAGAATTTCACATAGGCTGTATAAATCATTAAAGCTACTATTGTTTTAACACTATTTGTTACAAATGAAGTTATAACTGAAAGCTTCCAAAATTGTTGGCCCTAATCAAATGTTTTCTTTGGTCTGTTATAGTAGCTTGATACTATTATTTATTTTTATAGAGTACAAAAGTTAAACTCAACTTCAGGATGAATAGACATCCTGAAATACACACACAAGGTCACGTATTTAGTGTAAGGTATGATGATGCAAAGAGGTTTCCAAAAACCCCTAGGTTTAGGTATGAGGTCGATGGGTAGCAGAATGGTGTGGACAGTCCACAATACATAACACTATGTATTGTATTTAATATATAAATGTTTACAGAATAGGATGTATCTTTTAGACTATACGGCACTCATTGGAGAATAATTGACTTTTCTTTTCTATGTGTGAATGTTTTCTCCATTCGTATTGGCTTCTGAGTAGCAATAAATCACACAAAGAAGATGATTTTTTTTTATTCTAATTCCAGTTGGGACTTCGGTATAGAGGAAAAATGTGGTTGTGATTTAGTGCCTCTTTATTTTGAGGTCAACATCATATTCTTCAGCAAATGCCCCCTGGTTCATATAATGGACAGCACTGCTCTACCATTCTTTTTCTAGTATTTTCTATGTTTATATTAAAAACATATTATTTTGTTATAGGTGGATTCTTGATAAACTCTTGTGAATATTCTAAGAAACGATGGCATGTTTGTGCACTTCTCTGTCTCACTTGGACTGCTGAATGTGAGGCAGCGGGTGTAAAAACTGTTTCTTTATACAACCCTGACAGCGGTGTAGCTGGATGAACAGTTTACAGTGAAGATGACATCAAATACTGTAATACTGGGTTACATGCGTGCATCAAATCCCTTGTGCGTCATTAAGCAATCCGAATCCAGCACAGGAATGATGCATGGTGCCGCTATCAATTAACATTAAATCGCTGTGGGAAAAAACAGGCCGTAAAGGAAATAAATGGAGTCAAAATTTGAGTCTATTTCCCAAAGCAGCAAAAAGAAGTCTTGTTGTTGTTGATCCAACCTGCTGAACAAACACTCCACTAACAAATGCTCTTGATTTATTTCAGATCACAGTACTCTTTTCTTTTTTTCCTTTAACATGACAAATATGTCATTTGTTTAATGGGCCTGTTTGTTTTTTTTTGTTTGTTTTTTTTAACAGCAAATTCAAGTACTAGCTTTTTAATAATTTCATATGTGTTAAAATGCTACAATGTCATTTTCTCCTGGGTGACATTGTTGAGATTTATCTATCTGGAGATGTAAGGAGGTCAAATAAAAGTGGATTCATTGCTTGACTCCAAAGCAGCACAGGGGAATCGCCTAAGAAGCGGTCAGCAGGGTTTCTCCAACAGCCTGGATCCAGAGTTTCCATGGCAACCTGCTCTAACTTGTTGATGGGAGGCAGTCTTCCCCATAGCTTCTTGTACTGTTCGGGCTTTGAGTTTGTGGATGGTTGACAGATACAGGATAAACAGAACCCTGTCTTTGTTGCATGAACAGCAGGACGTTTGCTGTCAGCTGATCTTTGAGACGCAACTATAGGAGCAATTCCAAAACACAGCAGTCTTTCCCTTCCAGGTAGACTTGCTGCGTATACCTTCGCTGCTGTAAATAATGTTGTTTATGTTTCTGCCATTTGTCATGTTTATCTACAGCTGTTTGTTAAAAATGTGCTGTGTGACATTTGGTCTTTTTATAATTACTTTATCCAAAGAAAAATACATCAGTATAAATATTGTATATCACCATCCAGCTTTAAAGTATCAAGACCACTTTTTTGTTCCATAATAACTCATTCAACACCTTAATGATTGGTTCATGCTATATCATCCTTTTCTTATTATAGTTTTCCTCTGCTGCCAGTAGTATATTCCACTTATATCCATTTATGTGTTGAAGTTGTGAAGGGCTCATATGCTGCATGCATAATTATAATTTTAAAGTCAAGAGAAATTGGCTTTTTAAAACTTAATTGCAATAATCTTTTTAATAATTTTGAACCTTATGGGCAGCTCCAGAAAACAAGGTAGTGGTTTACAGTCTGACAGCTGCATTTTCTATAGAATTCTAGGACCCCTGAACAATGTGCACTTTGAGGTAAAAAGTACCGTAGCATTTTTCCAACAATATTTTCTCCAAGTAGTGATTTGGTACACTTCCGCTGATTTCTTTTTTTCTTTTTTTATTTTTTTTTAGCTCTACTCCAATTCTCCATCCATTATGAATAAAATGTATATGTATATGTATAAATTTTAATGATCTTATTTGAAGGGCAGACATTCTCATTCCACTGGAAGATCATCTTATTTGCCTTCTTTAATTAAAGGTAAACATGCTTATTTTAAGAAATATAATTTTTGAAATCAATTTTTTGCAGCATTATTCAAGAGATTAATAGTTTAAGAAAGAAACGTTGCATTCGTTCACATTTTATGTTGTTTTTAAGCAACAACTTAAAACAAAAACATTTTTTTTAATCACAAAAAAATTCAGTTTGCATCCATTCATTTTCTGTTCCAACATGAATCTTTCCTGGAGCTGAGAGTAGCTCCTTGATAAGAAAATAACCAATAAGAGAGAACCAACTAATGTTTATTATTTTTGTCCAATACAATTATGTATTTACTATTTTAAAAAAACTAACAATTTGAAGTGCACTCAATGTTTGAAGTGATTGAAATAATGCTGCAAATTAAATAATACTTGGATTAGAGGCTATTATCTGAGGAAAACAAGCAGTCCTACATAACCTCCTTGAAAATACTTAAGCCAAAAGACAGACTGAAATATTAAAAATAAAAAGGATAAAAGACTATTTCTTTGGTGAATAATTTCTAAGCTCTGTGAAGATCTTGTGGGTGAAAAATGTGAATAAATAATCACATGCATGTTTTTGTCGCCTTTTTGTTTGTCACGTTTTTTGGCGATGTGATGTGCACAGCAGGTCCTAACTGTGCATATGTTTTCACGTCTCTTGCTCACCACGTACCCAAGCCTAGTTTGCGCCGACGTATTCCCAGCAGCATGTCATTTCTGTTTCCCAGCTGATTGCTAAACAGCTGCAGAGCTGAGCGGTGGAGGTGAAATCTCGTCTGTATTCCCTGCCCATCCTTTATTGATGGCAGAGTAATCACAGGGCCAGAGTACAAATCCACTTACCCTCTGCTTTGCCTTAAGTAATGGATTTATGAGTGCATTAAAGAGCCGTAGTCATCCAGAGGCCCCTGCCAGACTGTCTCTGTGCTTATTCTCTCCCTGATCAACTGTCTTTGTGTCTCAGTCGGACTCGTAAGCTTCTGCTCTCCCAGCTCCTGTCACGTGAGATCCCGCTGTCTTCTGATTCCCAATTGTCTGCTCTCTGTTGCCTCATCTTCACCCTCTCCAGACTTTGGCTGGCTTCAGGAGCGTTTGTGTGACCCATCATTCCATTACCCTCCTTCTCCTTGACTTTTGAATCCTCTCATCTTTTATCGTCTGGGGAGCCCTGATTAGGCAGAAGAATCCTTTTCATTTTCTCCTTGAAGCCCAAGGAGCTTGGCCAACAGAGAGCTGCCTCTTGAAAAAGTTGGTGCTTTAGGGGCTCGAAGCGAAGTCGGTGCCAACTTAACCGCTTGAACTAAACCGACTTTAAAGCAATTCGCTCGGCGCAGAGCTGGAGCAGCAGCATGAGCATGAAAACTGAAGTTTCTAACTGTGGGTTCTGTAAGAAAGAAATATAAAAATGCAGCTGGAAAAGTTGCAATGCTGCGTCGCATTCACTCCAGCGTTTTATATATGCCCTTTTTTGCTCTGCAGCCCTTTTTCTCACATACTCTTAATTGATCTCAGTGTTCAGTGACACATCTTCAGTGCAGATCCCATAAGAAGCTTGGCTCTGTATGTGTTTGCTTTAGCTCCTTCTATGTCACACATAGCAAAGCACTTCACATGGGTGATAATAATACAAGACACCTGCTCGTAAAGACGGAAAGGTTTTGACCATAAATTATTTCCAAGCCTGACGAATTTCTTTTTTTAACTTCTGCAAGCGGGAGGAGTATTTGCTCCACTAGAAGAAAGATCACATAAATAAACCAAGAAAGGAGAGTGTATTAAAAGATGCAGATAAAAGAGCTTGGAGTCAGTCTGCTGAAAATAGTCTTTTAGGATTCGTCAGAAGCCTTTTTACATAAGTCAAGTGAGGTTAGTGTGTGTGTGTGTGTATATGTGTGTGTGTGGCGTAAAATCTCAGCCAATTCTCTGCTTTTGACACCTTTCCTGTATCACTCCCCTACACTTCTCACAGAGTCCTCAGAGGGCATATCTCTGCCGCTGGGCAACTCGAAAGACTTCATCCTCAGCCTAGACTTAAAGTTCACCTCCAATGGCAGCTTGTCCGTTGTCCTAGAAACCACAGAGAAGGGGCCGCCCTACACCATCCACTACCTGACCAGCACACAGCTCATCGCCTTTAAAGACCACGACATCACCTACGGCATCGGGCCTCGCTCCTCCTGGAGCACGTTGACCAGAGACCTGATGACCGATCTCAGGAAGGGAGTCGGACTGTCAAACACCAAGGCTGTCAGAGCTACAAAGGTTGGTTTTTATCCAAACTTGACCTGGTAAATGATGAAAACTTCCTTATTACAGTGTCTCTTAATAAGTCATTTATTATAATCCATTATCTTTTCTAACAAAAAGAGAAACATTGTTGTATAAACATTTTTATCATCATTTATAAACCACATTATTGAATGTAACTGTTTAAAACTGTAAAGTATGAAATATATGCATAAAATTGTACCTCCACCAGGAGTTAGGAAGCCATTATTTATGAATTTATAAGAACATTAAATAAAAAACTACAAGGCAATAAACAAAAACAGATCTCAACTGAGTCATTGAATTAACTTTGTTTCTAAAACAGCTTTTAGTTTAAATGTGATGACAGAAAACTAAAGTTGAATTTTTATAGCTCTGTGTATTACCTAAATGGTTAGAGATTAAATATTATTAGTAGAAATTTCTCTTGGTAATGTTTCGTCAATTACGTTTTTGTCCTTTTCTTTCCTAAAAATGTAAAAGGATACTATTAAAGAAAAAGCTCAATGGACAAGGGTTGTTAATAAAATGAGTATTGTTAAGTTGATTTGACTTTGATAATTGTAGAGCTACAGATATTAAAGTGGTTTAAAAAGTTTTTATTGTTTGTTTGTTTTTTAATAGGAAATGCAGGATACAATTATTAAATTATCTCTTGACGCTCCCATAACTTTTCTTGTCTGAACACGTCTGCTCTTCTTCTCAGATCATGCCTAGACGGGTGTTACGTTTAGTCCTGTATGGGCGGGGCTTTGTTGACAACGTCACCATCTCCACCACTGCCCACATGGCCGCCTTCTTCGCTGCCAGCGACTGGCTGTTGCGCAACCAGGACGAGCGAGGCGGCTGGCCCATCATGGTCACCAGAAAACTGGGCGAGGGCTTCCGGCCCCTTGAACCTGGTTGGTACTCGGCCATGGCTCAGGGCCAGGCCATGTCCACCCTGGTGAGAGCCTACCTCCTCACCAAGAACCACGCTTACCTCAACGCTGCCCTCAAGGCAGTAGGACCATATAAGGTGCCTTCAGCGCAGCACGGAGTCAAAGCAGTGTTCATGAACAAGTACGACTGGTATGAAGAGTACCCCACCACCCCCAGCTCGTTTGTCCTCAACGGCTTCATCTACTCCCTGCTCGGGCTTTATGATGTCGCCGAGACAGCAGGAGAGGTTCTGGGCAGAGAGGCAGGTCAGCTGTTCAGCCGTGGCATGGAGTCTCTAAAGGCCATGCTGCCCCTCTTTGACACTGGGTCCGGGAGCATCTACGACCTGCGTCACTTCATATTGGGCACGGCGCCCAACCTGGCCCGCTGGGACTATCACACCACGCACATTAACCAGCTGCAGCTGCTGGCATCCATAGACAGCGCTCCCATCTTCAGGGATGTGGTGAAACGCTGGAAAAACTACTTAAAAGGGACTCGTGCCAAGCACAACTAGTCGAACTCAGCAGATTTTACCGCTGCGTTTAGAGGAGAATCAGTGTTTAGACAGTTGGAGCAAATCGGAAGATTTCATAAAGAGACGTGTGAGTGTGTGTGTGTGTGTACGAGTGAATCACTACTGGTTGACGGCCTGAAAGATAAGTTGCTATACTTTATGTGCACTGTTGCAGGTTTAACATTTTGACTGTAACTCAACTGTTCGTGTCTCTGGAGCTGGTGTTTGTAATTAGACACAGACGTAGTTTCAGTACGAGAGTGTGAAGAGTGTTTTGATATAAGATATATATGTAGAAAAAGAAAATACGTGTTGGGACAACATTTCTAACTTGCTCTGATTCCTCTTTTTTTTCCATTTTGATACGTTTACTGAAGTAAACTGTGAAAATTAGAGAAAGTTATAAATTGAAAAAACTTTTTTGCTAAAAGAGGATGTTCATAAGATCAAAGATCAAATCACTTCATCTGTACTTGCTCATGAATTTTGTTGCTTTTCACACTTATGACAGACAATTCCAGTAAAGGATTATCTCTAATTCCCCCCCCCCTTTTTTTATGAATTTTTGGTTGTTATAAAGGTACAGAGTAGACTTCTAATAAACTAGTTGAAGCTGACTGAAGGACAAATAATGGAGGTAGCAGAAGTGTGTCTGGTTTCTGTGCAGATGCATCAAGCTTTAATCACAGACTCTTGTTACCAGGAAACCATTCTTAACTGCTTGGCTCAGTTTTAATAGGCCTCAAAAAATGCAAACTAGACTGCAGATAAAACAAAAAAAAACCTCTGCATCCCTTTGAGTTTACCTTGAAGAGTTAAATGACAGTCTGAGCTGAATCCGTTTGAGCACCAATGTGATTGTACAGTAGATAATCACAAATATGGATGAAAAATGTTGAAAAAGAAACATTTTTCATTGAGTCAGCATCCAAACACCCTTCACTGTCATTACCACCCCAGCTGAAAAAATGCCTGAAAAGGCTTCAGATAAATTCATCTGTTCTACATTTATTAATCCCTTTTATGGTTGTTTTTTATCTTTACAGGCCAAGTTTGTGTGTAAAAACCTCTTTAAAATCATGCTTTAATAGGGCTGGACAATTAGTCAATATTATGATATTTTCAATATTTTAATATACGTTAAGATGTACATGATTATAGCATTTGTCACCGATTAATGTCTGGGTTTCATGCATTTTTGTTTTTAAAGCTGATATTTCTAAAAAGCTACATTGGAGGAGTTTTATTAACTTGGCAAAATAATTGTGATTACTTTATCCTTGTCAGTCTTTTTGAAGCTTTTATTTTTCTGTTTATATTGATATCGAAATTATATTTTGTCGAACAAAATTAAGAAATATGTGATGGATTCTGACCATCCTAATCTTTGCCTGGTTGAAAGATGATCTCTGTACTTTGACTAAATGAAGCTCAACACAGATCTGTCTTAGCCGAGTGACACGTGCTCTCCTGTTTCCAGTTTTGTAGAGTAGCAGAGAGAATATTGTAATGATGTTCTAATTTAAAGTTCATTTTCACTAAAACACTCCTACATATTTAAAAAAAATGTTTTTACATTGTTAGGGATTCCAGAAATTGTGAATATTCTTGATTAAAAGAAACAAACTCTGAATCTTTGCGCTGAAATTAACAGTTGAATTTTTCCTAAAATGTTCAGTGTGAATTTATGCAACGATTAAGGATGGATTCATTTAGGATATTTTAAAGTGCATCTTTATTAGGGGTGTTTCTAAATGTGAGAGGTATGTGAACTCAGGAAAAAGCACTGATCTAATCCAAATCTAAGATGTGCGATATCTTTAGTTTTTAAGGCTTACTGGTAGGACCTAGATAGGACTTGATAGCAGATGGAAACAGTTCTCTGATCACATATTCACTGTTTATCCCTGACTTTGGTTTAAATGCTTCCCAAATCTTTAAGTGAAATCCAGATTATCTCCTAACTTTTCTAACAAAACAGCCATGTTCATCTTGAGGAGTGTTTTGTGACCATTTCTATCTTAAAGGCCTTCCTTCTGTCACACTGGAGTCTAGTTATTACCAGATACACGTGTAGGTGGTGTAGATGGACGTGGGCAGCAGTGCCACAGCTGTCATGTCATTTCATAGCATCTAGATCCAGACAATGCTAGCAGCAGCTGTTCCCTGTAGACCCCTGTTGCTCCTTCTCGCCCTCCCCTCTCAGAGCACGAGCTGAGTCGTTTTAATCCAAGCCTCGAGGAGGACTCTCACAAGTCACCGGACTAATAGGGTGGAGAAGCCGCACGCAGTTGCAGTCAGTAGTTGTAGATGAGTCAGCGGCCTTTCTAAACAAAGCGGAGCTCCTCGGCATCAATGAAGCTCTGATCGATCTGCTTTATAGATTAACTCCTGGACATTCAGGGTGATTCATCCTTGTGAAGGAGCTGAAGGGGATTTTCATTCAAAAAATGGTGTAATTGGAGATCAGATCATTTTCCCACAGTCGACTTTCATATTTTAATGCAACCTAAACAGACAAAATCAAAGACTGATTTGTCTTTGCTGCTGTTGTTGCAGCATTGGATTGATTTGATATCCTCAAGCCAAGACGGCTCAATCTCTTTAGTCTGTCCTGTAAAGAAAAACGCCAAAAAAAAGAAGATGTTTTTGTGTATTTCTGCTTTATTATTCCGTTATTTGATATAATGAAATGGTTAAAAAATGACCAGTGGTCAGTAGAGGTCTATGATTTATTTCATATGCATTCAGCTTCTTGTTTCTTCTGCTTTTCCTGTCTTTTAGAGTTTCCTCCACATTTACATTTCTCAGCAGGACATGCAGAGTTTATTTCTTCAAAACAGGAATATTCATGAATAGAAGTTTTGTCTTTAAAAAACAATTTCTGTGTTTCTTTATGCCAAAGTTAACTATTCAAAAAATCTTTCTGTATATTTTCTTTAAACAGATTTGTTCTCTGAGTTTGAGGTTGCATCTCCTTGAAAAATATTCTGAGGGAGACACTGCTTTTGAATTTTAGGTGTAAACTGAGTAGAGTATAGCATAATAAAAAAAGAAGAAATCAAGTTAAAGTTGCTTATAGTAACAAGGATTTGTGCAACTAGTGATTATTAGAGTCTAGTCTGCTACAGTTTTAGAGGGAAACAAGCTGAGAGGTGAAAGTTTGGTTTTGTTAAAATTGTTGGAATCACAAACAGTGGGTTAAGTTGTTCTTTGGTTAATAAAAGCACAACTGCAGGTTATTTTTACCTGATTTGTTGTATTTCTTTTTAAGTTTTCTTTTTTAAGGACAATGTGCAACAGCTTCACTAAGCTGCTCTTGTTGTTCACTGTGTACAAATGGGTATGAGAACTCCTTTTTCTTCTTAGAATCTCTGATTTAACAGAAATTGTCAACAAATGGCCTTTTAAGGTCGGTGTGATTTATGCAATAAGGTGTTTACTGGGACTTGTGGCTCCACCACAGACCCAGAGTGGTTGCACAGACTTTGCTATCAAAGCACAATGTGCAAATGCTCCAATTTTTTTTAGTCCTGGTAAGAGGTGTTTATATACAGAGTAAATCTTTGTGCTTTAAAAATGTTTCTTTCTAAAGGTGTAAAAAAAATATTAATAAAATCATTTTTTCTTAATATTTTTGTTTTTTTTATTTCTTTTCCATGTCTTTAACTTTGACTTAACTGTAAGTTCCTGGTTCATTGCAGATCAGGATTTTTGTGTAGTCATATATACAGGTAAAAGCTAGTAAATTAGAATATTTTGAAAAACTTGATTTATTTCAGTAATTGCATTCAGAAGGTGTAACTTGTACATTATATTT